>OY292319.1:18024458-18128144 GCA_958496155.1 Sisyra nigra | reverse complement strand
AAATGAGCGACTAGGAGAAATTATATAACAAAATTTTACTCTTGAATCTTCATTTTCTTGAACTGACATATACATTTTTCTTTGTGGTTTTATGATTAGTGAAATTTTGGATTGAAAACTTTTGAAATTGAGATAATCTGTGTTTCTATTATATACGGGTTTTTGTAACGAGAAATCATATTTGATAATTTAAATGAGCGACTAGGAGAAATTATATAACAAAATTTTACTCTTGAATCTTCATTTTCTTGAACTGACATATACATTTTTCTTTGTGGTTTTATGATTAGTGAAATTTTGGATTGAAAACTTTTGAAATTGAGATAATCTGTGTTTCTATTATATACGGGTTTTTATAGCGAGAAATCATATTTGATATTTTAAATGAGCGACTAGGAGAAATTATATAACAAAATTTTACTCTTGAATCTTCATTTTCTTGAACTGACATATACATTTTTCTTTGTGGTTTTATGATTAGTGAAATTTTGGATTGAAAACTTTTGAAATTGAGATAATCTGTGTTTCTATTATATACGGGTTTTTATAGCGAGAAATCATATTTGATACTTTAAATGAGCGACTAGGAGAAATTATATAACAAAATTTTACTCTTGAATCTTCATTTTCTTGAACTGACATATACATTTTTCTTTGTGGTTTTATGATTAGTGAAATTTTGGATTGAAAACCTTTGACATTGAGATAATCTGTGTTTCTATTATATACGGGTTTTTATAGCGAGAAATCATATTTGATAATTTAAATGAGCGACTAGGAGAAATTATATAACAAAATTTTACTCTTGAATCTTCATTTTCTTGAACTGACATATACATTTTTCTTTGTGGTTTTATGATTAGTGAAATTTTGGATTGAAAACTTTTGAAATTGAGATAATCTGTGTTTCTATTATATACGGGTTTTTATAGCGAGAAATCATATTTGATATTTTAAATGAGCGACTAGGAGAAATTATATAACAAAATTTTACTCTTGAATCTTCATTTTCTTGAACTGACATATACATTTTTCTTTGTGGTTTTATGATTAGTGAAATTTTGGATTGAAAACCTTTGACATTGAGATAATCTGTGTTTCTATTATATACGGGTTTTTATAGCGAGAAATCATATTTGATACTTTAAATGAGCGACTAGGAGAAATTATATAACAAAATTTTACTCTTGAATCTTCATTTTCTTGAACTGACATATACATTTTTCTTTGTGGTTTTATGATTAGTGATATTTTGGATTGAAAACCTTTGACATTGAGATAATCTGTGTTTCTATTATATACGGGTTTTTATAGCGAGAAATCATATTTGATACTTTAAATGAGCGACTAGGAGAAATTATATAACAAAATTTTACTCTTGAATCTTCATTTTCTTGAACTGACATATACATTTTTCTTTGTGGTTTTATGATTAGTGAAATTTTGGATTGAAAACTTTTGAAATTGAGATAATCTGTGTTTCTATTATATACGGGTTTTTATAGCGAGAAATCATATTTGATACTTTAAATGAGCGACTAGGAGAAATTATATAACAAAATTTTACTCTTGAATCTTCATTTTCTTGAACTGACATATACATTTTTCTTTGTGGTTTTATGATTAGTGAAATTTTGGATTGAAAACTTTTGAAATTGAGATAATCTGTGTTTCTATTATATACGGGTTTTTATAGCGAGAAATCATATTTGATACTTTAAATGAGCGACTAGGAGAAATTATATAACAAAATTTTACTCTTGAATCTTCATTTTCTTGAACTGACATATACATTTTTCTTTGTGGTTTTATGATTAGTGAAATTTTGGATTGAAAACCTTTGACATTGAGATAATCTGTGTTTCTATTATATACGGGTTTTTATAGCGAGAAATCATATTTGATAATTTAAATGAGCGACTAGGAGAAATTATATAACAAAATTTTACTCTTGAATCTTCATTTTCTTGAACTGACATATACATTTTTCTTTGTGGTTTTATGATTAGTGAAATTTTGGATTGAAAACTTTTGAAATTGAGATAATCTGTGTTTCTATTATATACGGGTTTTTATAGCGAGAAATCATATTTGATATTTTAAATGAGCGACTAGGAGAAATTATATAACAAAATTTTACTCTTGAATCTTCATTTTCTTGAACTGACATATACATTTTTCTTTGTGGTTTTATGATTAGTGAAATTTTGGATTGAAAACCTTTGACATTGAGATAATCTGTGTTTCTATTATATACGGGTTTTTATAGCGAGAAATCATATTTGATACTTTAAATGAGCGACTAGGAGAAATTATATAACAAAATTTTACTCTTGAATCTTCATTTTCTTGAACTGACATATACATTTTTCTTTGTGGTTTTATGATTAGTGAAATTTTGGATTGAAAACCTTTGACATTGAGATAATCTGTGTTTCTATTATATACGGGTTTTTATAGCGAGAAATCATATTTGATACTTTAAATGAGCGACTAGGAGAAATTATATAACAAAATTTTACTCTTGAATCTTCATTTTCTTGAACTGACATATACATTTTTCTTTGTGGTTTTATGATTAGTGAAATTTTGGATTGAAAACTTTTGAAATTGAGATAATCTGTGTTTCTATTATATTCGGGTTTTTATAGCGAGAAATCATATTTGATACTTTAAATGAGCGACTAGGAGAAATTATATAACAAAATTTTACTCTTGAATCTTCATTTTCTTGAACTGACATATACATTTTTCTTTGTGGTTTTATGATTAGTGAAATTTTGGATTGAAAACTTTTGAAATTGAGATAATCTGTGTTTCTATTATATACGGGTTTTTATAGCGAGAAATCATATTTGATACTTTAAATGAGCGACTAGGAGAAATTATATAACAAAATTTTACTCTTGAATCTTCATTTTCTTGAACTGACATATACATTTTTCTTTGTGGTTTTATGATTAGTGAAATTTTGGATTGAAAACTTTTGAAATTGAGATAATCTGTGTTTCTATTATATACGGGTTTTTATAGCGAGAAATCATATTTGATACTTTAAATGAGCGACTAGGAGAAATTATATAACAAAATTTTACTCTTAAATCTTCATTTTCTTGAACTGACATATACATTTTTCTTTGTGGTTTTATGATTAGTGAAATTTTGGATTGAAAACTTTTGAAATTGAGATAATCTGTGTTTCTATTATATACGGGTTTTTATAGCGAGAAATCATATTTGATACTTTAAATGAGCGACTAGGGGAAATTATATAACAAAATTTTACTCTTGAATCTTCATTTTCTTGAACTGACATATACATTTTTCTTTGTGGTTTTATGATTAGTGAAATTTTGGATTGAAAACTTTTGAAATTGAGATAATCTGTGTTTCTATTATATACGGGTTTTTATAGCGAGAAATCATATTTGATAATTTAAATGAGCGATTAGGAGAAATTATATAACAAAATTTTACTCTTGAATCTTCATTTTCTTGAACTGACATATACATTTTTCTTTGTGGTTTTATGATTAGTGAAATTTTGGATTGAAAACTTTTGAAATTGAGATAATCTGTGTTTCTATTATATACGGGTTTTTATAGCGAGAAATCATATTTGATACTTTAAATGAGCGACTAGGAGAAATTATATAACAAAATTTTACTCTTGAATCTTCATTTTCTTGAACTGACATATACATTTTTCTTTGTGGTTTTATGATTAGTGAAATTTTGGATTGAAAACCTTTGACATTGAGATAATCTATGTTTCTATTATATACGGGTTTTTATAGCGAGAAATCATATTTGATAATTTAAATGAGCGACTAGGAGAAATTATATAACAAAATTTTACTCTTGAATCTTCATTTTCTTGAACTGACATATACATTTTTCTTTGTGGTTTTATGATTAGTGAAATTTTGGATTGAAAACTTTTGAAATTGAGATAATCTGTGTTTCTATTATATACGGGTTTTTATAGCGAGAAATCATAATTGATACTTTAAATGAGCGACTAGGAGAAATTATATAACAAAATTTTACTCTTGAATCTTCATTTTCTTGAACTGACATATACATTTTTCTTTGTGGTTTTATGATTAGTGAAATTTTGGATTGAAAACTTTTGAAATTGAGATAATCTGTGTTTCTATTATATACGGGTTTTTATAGCGAGAAATCATATTTGATACTTTAAATGAGCGACTAGGAGAAATTATATAACAAAATTTTACTCTTGAATCTTCATTTTCTTGAACTGACATATACATTTTTCTTTGTGGTTTTATGATTAGTGAAATTTTGGATTGAAAACCTTTGACATTGAGATAATCTGTGTTTCTATTATATACGGGTTTTTATAGCGAGAAATCATATTTGATAATTTAAATGAGCGACTAGGAGAAATTATATAACAAAATTTTACTCTTGAATCTTCATTTTCTTGAACTGACATATACATTTTTCTTTGTGGTTTTATGATTAGTGAAATTTTGGATTGAAAACTTTTGAAATTGAGATAATCTGTGTTTCTATTATATACGGGTTTTTATAGCGAGAAATCATATTTGATATTTTAAATGAGCGACTAGGAGAAATTATATAACAAAATTTTACTCTTGAATCTTCATTTTCTTGAACTGACATATACATTTTTCTTTGTGGTTTTATGATTAGTGAAATTTTGGATTGAAAACCTTTGACATTGAGATAATCTGTGTTTCTATTATATACGGGTTTTTATAGCGAGAAATCATATTTGATACTTTAAATGAGCGACTAGGAGAAATTATATAACAAAATTTTACTCTTGAATCTTCATTTTCTTGAACTGACATATACATTTTTCTTTGTGGTTTTATGATTAGTGAAATTTTGGATTGAAAACCTTTGACATTGAGATAATCTGTGTTTCTATTATATACGGGTTTTTATAGCGAGAAATCATATTTGATACTTTAAATGAGCGACTAGGAGAAATTATATAACAAAATTTTACTCTTGAATCTTCATTTTCTTGAACTGACATATACATTTTTCTTTGTGGTTTTATGATTAGTGAAATTTTGGATTGAAAACTTTTGAAATTGAGATAATCTGTGTTTCTATTATATACGGGTTTTTATAGCGAGAAATCATATTTGATACTTTAAATGAGCGACTAGGAGAAATTATATAACAAAATTTTACTCTTGAATCTTCATTTTCTTGAACTGACATATACATTTTTCTTTGTGGTTTTATGATTAGTGAAATTTTGGATTGAAAACTTTTGAAATTGAGATAATCTGTGTTTCTATTATATACGGGTTTTTATAGCGAGAAATCATATTTGATACTTTAAATGAGCGACTAGGAGAAATTATATAACAAAATTTTACTCTTGAATCTTCATTTTCTTGAACTGACATATACATTTTTCTTTGTGGTTTTATGATTAGTGAAATTTTGGATTGAAAACTTTTGAAATTGAGATAATCTGTGTTTCTATTATATACGGGTTTTTATAGCGAGAAATCATATTTGATACTTTAAATGAGCGACTAGGAGAAATTATATAACAAAATTTTACTCTTAAATCTTCATTTTCTTGAACTGACATATACATTTTTCTTTGTGGTTTTATGATTAGTGAAATTTTGGATTGAAAACTTTTGAAATTGAGATAATCTGTGTTTCTATTATATACGGGTTTTTATAGCGAGAAATCATATTTGATACTTTAAATGAGCGACTAGGGGAAATTATATAACAAAATTTTACTCTTGAATCTTCATTTTCTTGAACTGACATATACATTTTTCTTTGTGGTTTTATGATTAGTGAAATTTTGGATTGAAAACTTTTGAAATTGAGATAATCTGTGTTTCTATTATATACGGGTTTTTATAGCGAGAAATCATATTTGATAATTTAAATGAGCGATTAGGAGAAATTATATAACAAAATTTTACTCTTGAATCTTCATTTTCTTGAACTGACATATACATTTTTCTTTGTGGTTTTATGATTAGTGAAATTTTGGATTGAAAACTTTTGAAATTGAGATAATCTGTGTTTCTATTATATACGGGTTTTTATAGCGAGAAATCATATTTGATACTTTAAATGAGCGACTAGGAGAAATTATATAACAAAATTTTACTCTTGAATCTTCATTTTCTTGAACTGACATATACATTTTTCTTTGTGGTTTTATGATTAGTGAAATTTTGGATTGAAAACCTTTGACATTGAGATAATCTATGTTTCTATTATATACGGGTTTTTATAGCGAGAAATCATATTTGATAATTTAAATGAGCGACTAGGAGAAATTATATAACAAAATTTTACTCTTGAATCTTCATTTTCTTGAACTGACATATACATTTTTCTTTGTGGTTTTATGATTAGTGAAATTTTGGATTGAAAACTTTTGAAATTGAGATAATCTGTGTTTCTATTATATACGGGTTTTTATAGCGAGAAATCATAATTGATACTTTAAATGAGCGACTAGGAGAAATTATATAACAAAATTTTACTCTTGAATCTTCATTTTCTTGAACTGACATATACATTTTTCTTTGTGGTTTTATGATTAGTGAAATTTTGGATTGAAAACTTTTGAAATTGAGATAATCTGTGTTTCTATTATATACGGGTTTTTATAGCGAGAAATCATATTTGATACTTTAAATGAGCGACTAGGAGAAATTATATAACAAAATTTTACTCTTGAATCTTCATTTTCTTGAACTGACATATACATTTTTCTTTGTGGTTTTATGATTAGTGAAATTTTGAATTGAAAACCTTTGACATTGAGATAATCTGTGTTTCTATTATATACGGGTTTTTATAGCGAGAAATCATATTTGATACTTTAAATGAGCGACTAGGAGAAATTATATAACAAAATTTTACTCTTGAATCTTCATTTTCTTGAACTGACATATACATTTTTCTTTGTGGTTTTATGATTAGTGAAATTTTGGATTGAAAACTTTTGAAATTGAGATAATCTGTGTTTCTATTATATACGGGTTTTTATAGCGAGAAATCATATTTGATAATTTAAATGAGCGACTAGGAGAAATTATATAACAAAATTTTACTCTTGAATCTTCATTTTCTTGAACTGACATATACATTTTTCTTTGTGGTTTTATGATTAGTGAAATTTTGGATTGAAAACTTTTGAAATTGAGATAATCTGTGTTTCTATTATCTACGGGTTTTTATAGCGAGAAATCATATTTGATAATTTAAATGAGCGACTAGGAGAAATTATATAACAAAATTTTACTCTTGAATCTTCATTTTCTTGAACTGACATATACATTTTTCTTTGTGGTTTTATGATTAGTGAAATTTTGGATTGAAAACTTTTGAAATTGAGATAATCTGTGTTTCTATTATATACGGGTTTTTATAGCGAGAAATCATATTTGATACTTTAAATGAGCGACTAGGAGAAATTATATAACAAAATTTTACTCTTGAATCTTCATTTTCTTAAACTGACATATACATTTTTCTTTGTGGTTTTATGATTAGTGAAATTTTGGATTGAAAACTTTTGAAATTGAGATAATCTGTGTTTCTATTATATACGGGTTTTTATAGCGAGAAATCATATTTGATAATTTAAATGAGCGACTAGGAGAAATTATATAACAAAATTTTACTCTTAAATCTTCATTTTCTTGAACTGACATATACATTTTTCTTTGTGGTTTTATGATTAGTGAAATTTTGGATTGAAAACTTTTGAAATTGAGATAATCTGTGTTTCTATTATATACGGGTTTTTATAGCGAGAAATCATATTTGATACTTTAAATGAGCGACTAGGAGAAATTATATAACAAAATTTTACTCTTGAATCTTCATTTTCTTGAACTGACATATACATTTTTCTTTGTGGTTTTATGATTAGTGAAATTTTGGATTGAAAACTTTTGAAATTGAAATAATCTGTGTTTCTATTATATACGGGTTTTTATAGCGAGAAATAATATTTGATACTTTAAATGAGCGACTAGGAGAAATTATATAACAAAATTTTACTCTTGAATCTTCATTTTCTTGAACTGACATATACATTTTTCTTTGTGGTTTTATGATTAGTGAAATTTTGGATTGAAAACTTTTGAAATTGAGATAATCTGTGTTTCTATTATATACGGGTTTTTATAGCGAGAAATCATATTTGATAATTTAAATGAGCGACTAGGAGAAATTATATAACAAAATTTTACTCTTGAATCTTCATTTTCTTGAACTGACATATACATTTTTCTTTGTGGTTTTATGATTAGTGAAATTTTGGATTGAAAACTTTTGAAATTGAGATAATCTGTGTTTCTATTATATACGGGTTTTTATAGCGAGAAATCATATTTGATAATTTAAATGAGCGACTAGGAGAAATTATATAACAAAATTTTACTCTTGAATCTTCATTTTCTTGAACTGACATATACATTTTTCTTTGTGGTTTTATGATTAGTGAAATTTTGGATTGAAAACTTTTGAAATTGAGATAATCTGTGTTTCTATTATATACGGGTTTTTATAGCGAGAAATCATATTTGATACTTTAAATGAGCGACTAGGAGAAATTATATAACAAAATTTTACTCTTGAATCTTCATTTTCTTGAACTGACATATACATTTTTCTTTGTGGTTTTATGATTAGTGAAATTTTGGATTGAAAACCTTTGACATTGAGATAATCTGTGTTTCTATTATATACGGGTTTTTATAGCGAGAAATCATATTTGATAATTTAAATGAGCGACTAGGAGAAATTATATAACAAAATTTTACTCTTGAATCTTCATTTTCTTGAACTGACATATACATTTTTCTTTGTGGTTTTATGATTAGTGAAATTTTGGATTGAAAACTTTTGAAATTGAGATAATCTGTGTTTCTATTATATACGGGTTTTTATAGCGAGAAATCATATTTGATACTTTAAATGAGCGACTAGGAGAAATTATATAACAAAATTTTACTCTTGAATCTTCATTTTCTTGAAGTGACATATACATTTTTCTTTGTGGTTTTATGATTAGTGAAATTTTGGATTGAAAACTTTTGAAATTGAGATAATCTGTGTTTCTATTATATACGGGTTTTTATAGCGAGAAATCATATTTGATAATTTAAATGAGCGACTAGGAGAAATTATATAACAAAATTTTACTCTTGAATCTTCATTATCTTGAACTGACATATACATTTTTCTTTGTGGTTTTATGATTAGTGAAATTTTGGATTGAAAACTTTTGAAATTGAGATAATCTGTGTTTCTATTATATACGGGTTTTTATAGCGAGAAATCATATTTGATAATTTAAATGAGCGACTAGGAGGAATTATATAACAAAGTTTTACTCTTGAATCTTCATTTTCTTGAACTGACATATACATTTTTCTTTGTGGTTTTATGATTAGTGAAATTTTGGATTGAAAACTTTTGAAATTGAGATAATCTGTGTTTCTATTATATACGGGTTTTTATAGCGAGAAATCATATTTGATAATTTAAATGAGCGACTAGGAGAAATTATATAACAAAATTTTACTCTTAAATCTTCATTTTCTTGAACTGACATATACATTTTTCTTTGTGGTTTTATGATTAGTGAAATTTTGGATTGAAAACTTTTGAAATTGAGATAATCTGTGTTTCTATTATATACGGGTTTTTATAGCGAGAAATCATATTTGATACTTTAAATGAGCGACTAGGAGAAATTATATAACAAAATTTTACTCTTGAATCTTCATTTTCTTGAACTGACATATACATTTTTCTTTGTGGTTTTATGATTAGTGAAATTTTGGATTGAAAACTTTTGAAATTGAAATAATCTGTGTTTCTATTATATACGGGTTTTTATAGCGAGAAATAATATTTGATACTTTAAATGAGCGACTAGGAGAAATTATATAACAAAATTTTACTCTTGAATCTTCATTTTCTTGAACTGACATATACATTTTTCTTTGTGGTTTTATGATTAGTGAAATTTTGGATTGAAAACTTTTGAAATTGAGATAATATGTGTTTCCATTATATACGGGTTTTTATAGCGAGAAATCATATTTGATACTTTAAATGAGCGACTAGGAGAAATTATATAACAAAATTTTACTCTTGAATCTTCATTTTCTTGAACTGACATATACATTTTTCTTTGTGGTTTTATGATTAGTGAAATTTTGGATTGAAAACTTTTGAAATTGAGATAATCTGTGTTTCTATTATATACGGGTTTTTATAGCGAGAAATCATATTTGATAATTTAAATGAGCGACTAGGAGAAATTATATAACAAAATTTTACTCTTGAATCTTCATTTTCTTGAACTGACATATACATTTTTCTTTGTGGTTTTATGATTAGTGAAATTTTGGATTGAAAACTTTTGAAATTGAGATAATCTGTGTTTCTATTATATACGGGTTTTTATAGCGAGAAATCATATTTGATACTTTAAATGAGCGACTAGGAGAAATTATATAACAAAATTTTACTCTTGAATCTTCATTTTCTTGAACTGACATATACATTTTTCTTTGTGGTTTTATGATTAGTGAAATTTTGGATTGAAAACCTTTGACATTGAGATAATCTGTGTTTCTATTATATACGGGTTTTTATAGCGAGAAATCATATTTGATAATTTAAATGAGCGACTAGGAGAAATTATATAACAAAATTTTACTCTTGAATCTTCATTTTCTTGAACTGACATATACATTTTTCTTTGTGGTTTTATGATTAGTGAAATTTTGGATTGAAAACTTTTGAAATTGAGATAATCTGTGTTTCTATTATATACGGGTTTTTATAGCGAGAAATCATATTTGATACTTTAAATGAGCGACTAGGAGAAATTATATAACAAAATTTTACTCTTGAATCTTCATTTTCTTGAACTGACATATACATTTTTCTTTGTGGTTTTATGATTAGTGAAATTTTGGATTGAAAACTTTTGAAATTGAGATAATCTGTGTTTCTATTATATACGGGTTTTTATAGCGAGAAATCATATTTGATAATTTAAATGAGCGACTAGGAGAAATTATATAACAAAATTTTACTCTTGAATCTTCATTATCTTGAACTGACATATACATTTTTCTTTGTGGTTTTATGATTAGTGAAATTTTGGATTGAAAACTTTTGAAATTGAGATAATCTGTGTTTCTATTATATACGGGTTTTTATAGCGAGAAATCATATTTGATAATTTAAATGAGCGACTAGGAGGAATTATATAACAAAGTTTTACTCTTGAATCTTCATTTTCTTGAACTGACATATACATTTTTCTTTGTGGTTTTATGATTAGTGAAATTTTGGATTGAAAACTTTTGAAATTGAGATAATCTGTGTTTCTATTATATACGGGTTTTTATAGCGAGAAATCATATTTGATAATTTAAATGAGCGACTAGGAGAAATTATATAACAAAATTTTACTCTTGAATCTTCATTTTCTTGAACTGACATATACATTTTTCTTTGTGGTTTTATGATTAGTGAAATTTTGGAGTGAAAACTTTTGAAATTGAGATAATCTGTGTTTCTATTATATACGGGTTTTTATAGCGAGAAATCATATTTGATACTTTAAATGAGCGACTAGGAGAAATTATATAACAAAATTTTACTCTTGAATCTTCATTTTCTTGAACTGACATATACATTTTTCTTTGTGGTTTTATGATTAGTGAAATTTCGGATTGAAAACTTTTGAAATTGGGATAATCTGTGTTTCTATTATATACGGGTTTTTATAGCGAGAAATCATATTTGATAATTTAAATGAGCGACTAGGAGAAATTATATAACAAAATTTTACTCTTGAATCTTCATTTTCTTGAACTGACATATACATTTTTCTTTGTGGTTTTATGATTAGTGAAATTTTGGATTGAAAACTTTTGAAATTGAGATAATCTGTGTTTCTATTATATACGGGTTTTTATAGCGAGAAATCATATTTGATAATTTAAATGAGCGACTAGGAGAAATTATATAACAAAATTTTACTCTTGAATCTTCATTTTCTTGAACTGACATATACATTTTTCTTTGTGGTTTTATGATTAGTGAAATTTTGGATTGAAAACCTTTGACATTGAGATAATCTATGTTTCTATTATATACGGGTTTTTATAGCGAGAAATCATATTTGATAATTTAAATGAGCGACTAGGAGAAATTATATAACAAAATTTTACTCTTGAATCTTCATTTTCTTGAACTGACATATACATTTTTCTTTGTGGTTTTATGATTAGTGAAATTTTGGATTGAAAACTTTTGAAATTGAGATAATCTGTGTTTCTATTATATACGGGTTTTTATAGCGAGAAATCATATTTGATAATTTAAATGAGCGATTAGGAGAAATTATATAACAAAATTTTACTCTTGAATCTTCATTTTCTTGAACTGACATATACATTTTTCTTTGTGGTTTTATGATTAGTGAAATTTTGGATTGAAAACTTTTGAAATTGAGATAATCTGTGTTTCTATTATATACGGGTTTTTATAGCGAGAAATCATATTTGATACTTTAAATGAGCGACTAGGAGAAATTATATAACAAAATTTTACTCTTGAATCTTCATTTTCTTGAACTGACATATACATTTTTCTTTGTGGTTTTATGATTAGTGAAATTTTGGATTGAAAACCTTTGACATTGAGATAATCTATGTTTCTATTATATACGGGTTTTTATAGCGAGAAATCATATTTGATAATTTAAATGAGCGACTAGGAGAAATTATATAACAAAATTTTACTCTTGAATCTTCATTTTCTTGAACTGACATATACATTTTTCTTTGTGGTTTTATGATTAGTGAAATTTTGGATTGAAAACTTTTGAAATTGAGATAATCTGTGTTTCTATTATATACGGGTTTTTATAGCGAGAAATCATAATTGATACTTTAAATGAGCGACTAGGAGAAATTATATAACAAAATTTTACTCTTGAATCTTCATTTTCTTGAACTGACATATACATTTTTCTTTGTGGTTTTATGATTAGTGAAATTTTGGATTGAAAACTTTTGAAATTGAGATAATCTGTGTTTCTATTATATACGGGTTTTTATAGCGAGAAATCATATTTGATACTTTAAATGAGCGACTAGGAGAAATTATATAACAAAATTTTACTCTTGAATCTTCATTTTCTTGAACTGACATATACATTTTTCTTTGTGGTTTTATGATTAGTGAAATTTTGAATTGAAAACCTTTGACATTGAGATAATCTGTGTTTCTATTATATACGGGTTTTTATAGCGAGAAATCATATTTGATACTTTAAATGAGCGACTAGGAGAAATTATATAACAAAATTTTACTCTTGAATCTTCATTTTCTTGAACTGACATATACATTTTTCTTTGTGGTTTTATGATTAGTGAAATTTTGGATTGAAAACTTTTGAAATTGAGATAATCTGTGTTTCTATTATATACGGGTTTTTATAGCGAGAAATCATATTTGATAATTTAAATGAGCGACTAGGAGAAATTATATAACAAAATTTTACTCTTGAATCTTCATTTTCTTGAACTGACATATACATTTTTCTTTGTGGTTTTATGATTAGTGAAATTTTGGATTGAAAACTTTTGAAATTGAGATAATCTGTGTTTCTATTATATACGGGTTTTTATAGCGAGAAATCATATTTGATACTTTAAATGAGCGACTAGGAGAAATTATATAACAAAATTTTACTCTTGAATCTTCATTTTCTTAAACTGACATATACATTTTTCTTTGTGGTTTTATGATTAGTGAAATTTTGGATTGAAAACTTTTGAAATTGAGATAATCTGTGTTTCTATTATATACGGGTTTTTATAGCGAGAAATCATATTTGATACTTTAAATGAGCGACTAGGAGAAATTATATAACAAAATTTTACTCTTGAATCTTCATTTTCTTGAACTGACATATACATTTTTCTTTGTGGTTTTATGATTAGTGAAATTTTGAATTGAAAACCTTTGACATTGAGATAATCTGTGTTTCTATTATATACGGGTTTTTATAGCGAGAAATCATATTTGATACTTTAAATGAGCGACTAGGAGAAATTATATAACAAAATTTTACTCTTGAATCTTCATTTTCTTGAACTGACATATACATTTTTCTTTGTGGTTTTATGATTAGTGAAATTTTGGATTGAAAACTTTTGAAATTGAGATAATCTGTGTTTCTATTATATACGGGTTTTTATAGCGAGAAATCATATTTGATAATTTAAATGAGCGACTAGGAGAAATTATATAACAAAATTTTACTCTTGAATCTTCATTTTCTTGAACTGACATATACATTTTTCTTTGTGGTTTTATGATTAGTGAAATTTTGGATTGAAAACTTTTGAAATTGAGATAATCTGTGTTTCTATTATATACGGGTTTTTATAGCGAGAAATCATATTTGATACTTTAAATGAGCGACTAGGAGAAATTATATAACAAAATTTTACTCTTGAATCTTCATTTTCTTAAACTGACATATACATTTTTCTTTGTGGTTTTATGATTAGTGAAATTTTGGATTGAAAACTTTTGAAATTGAGATAATCTGTGTTTCTATTATATACGGGTTTTTATAGCGAGAAATCATATTTGATAATTTAAATGAGCGACTAGGAGAAATTATATAACAAAATTTTACTCTTAAATCTTCATTTTCTTGAACTGACATATACATTTTTCTTTGTGGTTTTATGATTAGTGAAATTTTGGATTGAAAACTTTTGAAATTGAGATAATCTGTGTTTCTATTATATACGGGTTTTTATAGCGAGAAATCATATTTGATACTTTAAATGAGCGACTAGGAGAAATTATATAACAAAATTTTACTCTTGAATCTTCATTTTCTTGAACTGACATATACATTTTTCTTTGTGGTTTTATGATTAGTGAAATTTTGGATTGAAAACTTTTGAAATTGAAATAATCTGTGTTTCTATTATATACGGGTTTTTATAGCGAGAAATAATATTTGATACTTTAAATGAGCGACTAGGAGAAATTATATAACAAAATTTTACTCTTGAATCTTCATTTTCTTGAACTGACATATACATTTTTCTTTGTGGTTTTATGATTAGTGAAATTTTGGATTGAAAACTTTTGAAATTGAGATAATCTGTGTTTCTATTATATACGGGTTTTTATAGCGAGAAATCATATTTGATAATTTAAATGAGCGACTAGGAGAAATTATATAACAAAATTTTACTCTTGAATCTTCATTTTCTTGAACTGACATATACATTTTTCTTTGTGGTTTTATGATTAGTGAAATTTTGGATTGAAAACTTTTGAAATTGAGATAATCTGTGTTTCTATTATATACGGGTTTTTATAGCGAGAAATCATATTTGATAATTTAAATGAGCGACTAGGAGAAATTATATAACAAAATTTTACTCTTGAATCTTCATTTTCTTGAACTGACATATACATTTTTCTTTGTGGTTTTATGATTAGTGAAATTTTGGATTGAAAACTTTTGAAATTGAGATAATCTGTGTTTCTATTATATACGGGTTTTTATAGCGAGAAATCATATTTGATACTTTAAATGAGCGACTAGGAGAAATTATATAACAAAATTTTACTCTTGAATCTTCATTTTCTTGAACTGACATATACATTTTTCTTTGTGGTTTTATGATTAGTGAAATTTTGGATTGAAAACCTTTGACATTGAGATAATCTGTGTTTCTATTATATACGGGTTTTTATAGCGAGAAATCATATTTGATAATTTAAATGAGCGACTAGGAGAAATTATATAACAAAATTTTACTCTTGAATCTTCATTTTCTTGAACTGACATATACATTTTTCTTTGTGGTTTTATGATTAGTGAAATTTTGGATTGAAAACTTTTGAAATTGAGATAATCTGTGTTTCTATTATATACGGGTTTTTATAGCGAGAAATCATATTTGATACTTTAAATGAGCGACTAGGAGAAATTATATAACAAAATTTTACTCTTGAATCTTCATTTTCTTGAAGTGACATATACATTTTTCTTTGTGGTTTTATGATTAGTGAAATTTTGGATTGAAAACTTTTGAAATTGAGATAATCTGTGTTTCTATTATATACGGGTTTTTATAGCGAGAAATCATATTTGATAATTTAAATGAGCGACTAGGAGAAATTATATAACAAAATTTTACTCTTGAATCTTCATTATCTTGAACTGACATATACATTTTTCTTTGTGGTTTTATGATTAGTGAAATTTTGGATTGAAAACTTTTGAAATTGAGATAATCTGTGTTTCTATTATATACGGGTTTTTATAGCGAGAAATCATATTTGATAATTTAAATGAGCGACTAGGAGGAATTATATAACAAAGTTTTACTCTTGAATCTTCATTTTCTTGAACTGACATATACATTTTTCTTTGTGGTTTTATGATTAGTGAAATTTTGGATTGAAAACTTTTGAAATTGAGATAATCTGTGTTTCTATTATATACGGGTTTTTATAGCGAGAAATCATATTTGATAATTTAAATGAGCGACTAGGAGAAATTATATAACAAAATTTTACTCTTAAATCTTCATTTTCTTGAACTGACATATACATTTTTCTTTGTGGTTTTATGATTAGTGAAATTTTGGATTGAAAACTTTTGAAATTGAGATAATCTGTGTTTCTATTATATACGGGTTTTTATAGCGAGAAATCATATTTGATACTTTAAATGAGCGACTAGGAGAAATTATATAACAAAATTTTACTCTTGAATCTTCATTTTCTTGAACTGACATATACATTTTTCTTTGTGGTTTTATGATTAGTGAAATTTTGGATTGAAAACTTTTGAAATTGAAATAATCTGTGTTTCTATTATATACGGGTTTTTATAGCGAGAAATAATATTTGATACTTTAAATGAGCGACTAGGAGAAATTATATAACAAAATTTTACTCTTGAATCTTCATTTTCTTGAACTGACATATACATTTTTCTTTGTGGTTTTATGATTAGTGAAATTTTGGATTGAAAACTTTTGAAATTGAGATAATATGTGTTTCCATTATATACGGGTTTTTATAGCGAGAAATCATATTTGATACTTTAAATGAGCGACTAGGAGAAATTATATAACAAAATTTTACTCTTGAATCTTCATTTTCTTGAACTGACATATACATTTTTCTTTGTGGTTTTATGATTAGTGAAATTTTGGATTGAAAACTTTTGAAATTGAGATAATCTGTGTTTCTATTATATACGGGTTTTTATAGCGAGAAATCATATTTGATAATTTAAATGAGCGACTAGGAGAAATTATATAACAAAATTTTACTCTTGAATCTTCATTTTCTTGAACTGACATATACATTTTTCTTTGTGGTTTTATGATTAGTGAAATTTTGGATTGAAAACTTTTGAAATTGAGATAATCTGTGTTTCTATTATATACGGGTTTTTATAGCGAGAAATCATATTTGATACTTTAAATGAGCGACTAGGAGAAATTATATAACAAAATTTTACTCTTGAATCTTCATTTTCTTGAACTGACATATACATTTTTCTTTGTGGTTTTATGATTAGTGAAATTTTGGATTGAAAACCTTTGACATTGAGATAATCTGTGTTTCTATTATATACGGGTTTTTATAGCGAGAAATCATATTTGATAATTTAAATGAGCGACTAGGAGAAATTATATAACAAAATTTTACTCTTGAATCTTCATTTTCTTGAACTGACATATACATTTTTCTTTGTGGTTTTATGATTAGTGAAATTTTGGATTGAAAACTTTTGAAATTGAGATAATCTGTGTTTCTATTATATACGGGTTTTTATAGCGAGAAATCATATTTGATACTTTAAATGAGCGACTAGGAGAAATTATATAACAAAATTTTACTCTTGAATCTTCATTTTCTTGAACTGACATATACATTTTTCTTTGTGGTTTTATGATTAGTGAAATTTTGGATTGAAAACTTTTGAAATTGAGATAATCTGTGTTTCTATTATATACGGGTTTTTATAGCGAGAAATCATATTTGATAATTTAAATGAGCGACTAGGAGAAATTATATAACAAAATTTTACTCTTGAATCTTCATTATCTTGAACTGACATATACATTTTTCTTTGTGGTTTTATGATTAGTGAAATTTTGGATTGAAAACTTTTGAAATTGAGATAATCTGTGTTTCTATTATATACGGGTTTTTATAGCGAGAAATCATATTTGATAATTTAAATGAGCGACTAGGAGGAATTATATAACAAAGTTTTACTCTTGAATCTTCATTTTCTTGAACTGACATATACATTTTTCTTTGTGGTTTTATGATTAGTGAAATTTTGGATTGAAAACTTTTGAAATTGAGATAATCTGTGTTTCTATTATATACGGGTTTTTATAGCGAGAAATCATATTTGATAATTTAAATGAGCGACTAGGAGAACTTATATAACAAAATTTTACTCTTGAATCTTCATTTTCTTGAACTGACATATACATTTTTCTTTGTGGTTTTATGATTAGTGAAATTTTGGAGTGAAAACTTTTGAAATTGAGATAATCTGTGTTTCTATTATATACGGGTTTTTATAGCGAGAAATCATATTTGATACTTTAAATGAGCGACTAGGAGAAATTATATAACAAAATTTTACTCTTGAATCTTCATTTTCTTGAACTGACATATACATTTTTCTTTGTGGTTTTATGATTAGTGAAATTTCGGATTGAAAACTTTTGAAATTGGGATAATCTGTGTTTCTATTATATACGGGTTTTTATAGCGAGAAATCATATTTGATAATTTAAATGAGCGACTAGGAGAAATTATATAACAAAATTTTACTCTTGAATCTTCATTTTCTTGAACTGACATATACATTTTTCTTTGTGGTTTTATGATTAGTGAAATTTTGGATTGAAAACTTTTGAAATTGAGATAATCTGTGTTTCTATTATATACGGGTTTTTATAGCGAGAAATCATATTTGATAATTTAAATGAGCGACTAGGAGAAATTATATAACAAAATTTTACTCTTGAATCTTCATTTTCTTGAACTGACATATACATTTTTCTTTGTGGTTTTATGATTAGTGAAATTTTGGATTGAAAACTTTTGAAATTGAGATAATCTGTGTTTCTATTATATACGGGTTTTTATAGCGAGAAATCATATTTGATATTTTAAATGAGCGACTAGGAGAAATTATATAACAAAATTTTACTCTTGAATCTTCATTTTCTTGAACTGACATATACATTTTTCTTTGTGGTTTTATGATTAGTGAAATTTTGGATTGAAAACTTTTGAAATTGAGATAATCTGTGTTTCTATTATATACGGGTTTTTATAGCGAGAAATCATATTTGATACTTTAAATGAGCGACTAGGAGAAATTATATAACAAAATTTTACTCTTGAATCTTCATTTTCTTGAAATGACATATACATTTTTCTTTGTGGTTTTATGATTAGTGAAATTTTGGATTGAAAACCTTTGACATTGAGATAATCTGTGTTTCTATTATATACGGGTTTTTATAGCGAGAAATCATATTTGATAATTTAAATGAGCGACTAGGAGAAATTATATAACAAAATTTTACTCTTGAATCTTCATTTTCTTGAACTGACATATACATTTTTCTTTGTGGTTTTATGATTAGTGAAATTTTGGATTGAAAACTTTTGAAATTGAGATAATCTGTGTTTCTATTATATACGGGTTTTTATAGCGAGAAATCATATTTGATACTTTAAATGAGCGACTAGGAGAAATTATATAACAAAATTTTACTCTTGAATCTTCATTTTCTTGAAGTGACATATACATTTTTCTTTGTGGTTTTATGATTAGTGAAATTTTGGATTGAAAACTTTTGAAATTGAGATAATCTGTGTTTCTATTATATACGGGTTTTTATAGCGAGAAATCATATTTGATAATTTAAATGAGCGACTAGGAGAAATTATATAACAAAATTTTACTCTTGAATCTTCATTATTTTGAACTGATATATACATTTTTCTTTGTGGTTTTATGATTAGTGAAATTTTGGATTGAAAACTTTTGAAATTGAGATAATCTGTGTTTCTATTATATACGGGTTTTTATAGCGAGAAATCATATTTGATAATTTAAATGAGCGACTAGGAGGAATTATATAACAAAGTTTTACTCTTGAATCTTCATTTTCTTGAACTGACATATACATTTTTCTTTGTGGTTTTATGATTAGTGAAATTTTGGATTGAAAACTTTTGAAATTGAGATAATCTGTGTTTCTATTATATACGGGTTTTTATAGCGAGAAATCATATTTGATAATTTAAATGAGCGACTAGGAGAAATTATATAACAAAATTTTACTCTTGAATCTTCATTTTCTTGAACTGACATATACATTTTTCTTTGTGGTTTTATGATTAGTGAAATTTTGGATTGAAAACTTTTGAAATTGAGATAATCTGTGTTTCTATTATATACGGGTTTTTATAGCGAGAAATCATATTTGATACTTTAAATGAGCGACTAGGAGAAATTATATAACAAAATTTTACTCTTGAATCTTCATTTTCTTGAACTGACATATACATTTTTCTTTGTGGTTTTATGATTAGTGAAATTTTGGATTGAAAACTTTTGAAATTGGGATAATCTGTGTTTCTATTATATACGGGTTTTTATAGCGAGAAATCATATTTGATAATTTAAATGAGCGACTAGGAGAAATTATATAACAAAATTTTACTCTTGAATCTTCATTTTCTTGAACTGACATATACATTTTTCTTTGTGGTTTTATGATTAGTGAAATTTTGGATTGAAAACTTTTGAAATTGAGATAATCTGTGTTTCTATTATATACGGGTTTTTATAGCGAGAAATCATATTTGATAATTTAAATGAGCGACTAGGAGAAATTATATAACAAAATTTTACTCTTGAATCTTCATTTTCTTGAACTGACATATACATTTTTCTTTGTGGTTTTATGATTAGTGAAATTTTGGATTGAAAACTTTTGAAATTGAGATAATCTGTGTTTCTATTATATACGGGTTTTTATAGCGAGAAATCATATTTGATATTTTAAATGAGCGACTAGGAGAAATTATATAACAAAATTTTACTCTTGAATCTTCATTTTCTTGAACTGACATATACATTTTTCTTTGTGGTTTTATGATTAGTGAAATTTTGGATTGAAAACTTTTGAAATTGAGATAATCTGTGTTTCTATTATATACGGGTTTTTATAGCGAGAAATCATATTTGATACTTTAAATGAGCGACTAGGAGAAATTATATAACAAAATTTTACTCTTGAATCTTCATTTTCTTGAACTGACATATACATTTTTCTTTGTGGTTTTATGATTAGTGAAATTTTGGATTGAAAACTTTTGAAATTGAGATAATCTGTGTTTCTATTATATACGGGTTTTTATAGCGAGAAATCATATTTGATACTTTAAATGAGCGACTAGGAGAAATTATATAACAAAATTTTACTCTTGAATCTTCATTTTCTTGAACTGACATATACATTTTTCTTTGCGGTTTTATGATTAGTGAAATTTTGGATTGAAAACTTTTGAAATTAAGATAATCTGTGTTTCTATTATATACGGGTTTTTATAGCGAGAAATCATATTTGATACTTTAAATGAGCGACTAGGAGAAATTATATAACAAAATTTTACTCTTGAATCTTCATTTTCTTGAACTGACATATACATTTTTCTTTGTGGTTTTATGATTAGTGAAATTTTGGATTGAAAACTTTTGAAATTGAGATAATCTGTGTTTCTATTATATACGGGTTTTTATAGCGAGAAATCATATTTGATACTTTAAATGAGCGACTAGGAGAAATTATATAACAAAATTTTACTCTTGAATCTTATTTTTCTTGAACTGACATATACATTTTTCTTTGTGGTTTTATGATTAGTGAAATTTTGGATTGAAAACTTTTGAAATTGAGATAATCTGTGTTTCTATTATATACGGGTTTTTATAGCGAGAAATCATATTTGATACTTTAAATGAGCGACTAGGAGAAATTATATAACAAAATTTTACTCTTGAATCTTCATTTTCTTGAACTGACATATACATTTTTCTTTGTGGTTTTATGATTAGTGAAATTTTGGATTGAAAACTTTTGAAATTGGGATAATCTGTGTTTCTATTATATACGGGTTTTTATAGCGAGAAATCATATTTGATAATTTAAATGAGCGACTAGGAGAAATTATATAACAAAATTTTACTCTTGAATCTTCATTTTCTTGAACTGACATATACATTTTTCTTTGTGGTTTTATGATTAGTGAAATTTTGGATTGAAAACTTTTGAAATTGAGATAATCTGTGTTTCTATTATATACGGGTTTTTATAGCGAGAAATCATATTTGATAATTTAAATGAGCGACTAGGAGAAATTATATAACAAAATTTTACTCTTGAATCTTCATTTTCTTGAACTGACATATACATTTTTCTTTGTGGTTTTATGATTAGTGAAATTTTGGATTGAAAACTTTTGAAATTGAGATAATCTGTGTTTCTATTATATACGGGTTTTTATAGCGAGAAATCATATTTGATACTTTAAATGAGCAACTAGGAGAAATTATATAACAAAATTTTACTCTTGAATCTTCATTTTCTTGAACTAAAATATACATTTTTCTTTGTGGTTTTATGATTAGTGAAATTTTGGATTGAAAACTTTTGAAATTGAGATAATCTGTGTTTCTATTATATACGGGTTTTTATAGCGAGAAATCATATTTGATACTTTAAATGAGCGACTAGGAGAAATTATATAACAAAATTTTACTCTTGAATCTTCATTTTCTTGAACTGACATATACATTTTTCTTTGTGGTTTTATGATTAGTGAAATTTTGGATTGAAAACTTTTGAAATTGAGATAATCTGTGTTTCTATTATATACGGGTTTTTATAGCGAGAAATCATATTTGATATTTTAAATGAGCGACTAGGAGAAATTATATAACAAAATTTTACTCTTGAATCTTCATTTTCTTGAACTGACATATACATTTTTCTTTGTGGTTTTATGATTAGTGAAATTTTGGATTGAAAACTTTTGAAATTGAGATAATCTGTGTTTCTATTATATACGGGTTTTTATAGCGAGAAATCATATTTGATACTTTAAATGAGCGACTAGGAGAAATTATATAACAAAATTTTACTCTTGAATCTTCATTTTCTTGAACTGACATATACATTTTTCTTTGTGGTTTTATGATTAGTGAAATTTTGGATTGAAAACTTTTGAAATTGAGATAATCTGTGTTTCTATTATATACGGGTTTTTATAGCGAGAAATCATATTTGATACTTTAAATGAGCGACTAGGAGAAATTATATAACAAAATTTTACTCTTGAATCTTCATTTTCTTGAACTGACATATACATTTTTCTTTGTGGTTTTATGATTAGTGAAATTTTGGATTGAAAACTTTTGAAATTGAGATAATCTGTGTTTCTATTATATACGGGTTTTTATAGCGAGAAATCATATTTGATACTTTAAATGAGCGACTAGGAGAAATTATATAACAAAATTTTACTCTTGAATCTTCATTTTCTTGAACTGACATATACATTTTTCTTTGTGGTTTTATGATTAGTGAAATTTTGGATTGAAAACTTTTGAAATTGAGATAATCTGTGTTTCTATTATATACGGGTTTTTATAGCGAGAAATCATATTTGATACTTTAAATGAGCGACTAGGAGAAATTATATAACAAAATTTTACTCTTGAATCTTCATTTTCTTGAACTAACATATACATTTTTCTTTGTGGTTTTATGATTAGTGAAATTTTGGATTGAAAACTTTTGAAATTGAGATAATCTGTGTTTCTATTATATACGGGTTTTTATAGCGAGAAATCATATTTGATATTTTAAATGAGCGACTAGGAGAAATTATATAACAAAATTTTACTCTTGAATCTTCATTTTCTTGAACTGACATATACATTTTTCTTTGTGGTTTTATGATTAGTGAAATTTTGGATTGAAAACTTTTGAAATTGAGATAATCTGTGTTTCTATTATATACGGGTTTTTATAGCGAGAAATCATATTTGATACTTTAAATGAGCGACTAGGAGAAATTATATAACAAAATTTTAATTTTGAATCTTCATTTTCTTGAACTGACATATACATTTTTCTTTGTGGTTTTATGATTAGTGAAATTTTGGATTGAAAACTTTTGAAATTGAGATAATCTGTGTTTCTATTATATACGGGTTTTTATAGCGAGAAATCATATTTGATATTTTAAATGAGCGACTAGGAGAAATTATATAACAAAATTTTACTCTTGAATCTTCATTTTCTTGAACTGACATATACATTTTTCTTTGTGGTTTTATGATTAGTGAAATTTTGGATTGAAAACTTTTGAAATTGAGATAATCTGTGTTTCTATTATATACGGGTTTTTATAGCGAGAAATCATATTTGATATTTTAAATGAGCGACTAGGAGAAATTATATAACAAAATTTTACTTTTGAATCTTCATTTTCTTGAACTGACATATACATTTTTCTTTGTGGTTTTATGATTAGTGAAATTTTGGATTGAAAACTTTTGAAATTGAGATAATCTGTGTTTCTATTATATACGGGTTTTTATAGCGAGAAATCATATTTGATACTTTAAATGAGCGACTAGGAGAAATTATATAACAAAATTTTACTCTTGAATCTTCATTTTCTTGAACTGACATATACATTTTTCTTTGTGGTTTTATGATTAGTGAAATTTTGGATTGAAAACTTTTGAAATTGAGATAATCTGTGTTTCTATTATATACGGGTTTTTATAGCGAGAAATCATATTTGATACTTTAAATGAGCGACTAGGAGAAATTATATAACAAAATTTTACTCTTGAATCTTCATTTTCTTGAACTGACATATACATTTTTCTTTGTGGTTTTATGATTAGTGAAATTTTGGATTGAAAACTTTTGAAATTGAGATAATCTGTGTTTCTATTATATACGGGTTTTTATAGCGAGAAATCATATTTGATACTTTAAATGAGCGACTAGGAGAAATTATATAACAAAATTTTACTCTTGAATCTTCATTTTCTTGAACTGACATATACATTTTTCTTTGTGGTTTTATGATTAGTGAAATTTTGGATTGAAAACTTTTGAAATTGAGATAATCTGTGTTTCTATTATATACGGGTTTTTATAGCGAGAAATCATATTTGATATTTTAAATGAGCGACTAGGAGAAATTATATAACAAAATTTTACTCTTGAATCTTCATTTTCTTGAACTGACATATACATTTTTCTTTGTGGTTTTATGATTAGTGAAATTTTGGATTGAAAACTTTTGAAATTGAGATAATCTGTGTTTCTATTATATACGGGTTTTTATAGCGAGAAATCATATTTGATACTTTAAATGAGCGACTAGGAGAAATTATATAACAAAATTTTACTCTTGAATCTTCATTTTCTTGAACTGACATATACATTTTTCTTTGTGGTTTTATGATTAGTGAAATTTTGGATTGAAAACTTTTGAAATTGAGATAATCTGTGTTTCTATTATATACGGGTTTTTATAGCGAGAAATCATATTTGATATTTTAAATGAGCGACTAGGAGAAATTATATAACAAAATTTTACTCTTGAATCTTCATTTTCTTGAACTGACATATACATTTTTCTTTGTGGTTTTATGATTAGTGAAATTTTGGATTGAAAACTTTTGAAATTGAGATAATCTGTGTTTCTATTATATACGGGTTTTTATAGCGAGAAATCATATTTGATATTTTAAATGAGCGACTAGGAGAAATTATATAACAAAATTTTACTCTTGAATCTTCATTTTCTTGAACTGACATATACATTTTTCTTTGTGGTTTTATGATTAGTGAAATTTTGGATTGAAAACTTTTGAAATTGAGATAATCTGTGTTTCTATTATATACGGGTTTTTATAGCGAGAAATCATATTTGATACTTTAAATGAGCGACTAGGAGAAATTATATAACAAAATTTTACTCTTGAATCTTCATTTTCTTGAACTGACATATACATTTTTCTTTGTGGTTTTATGATTAGTGAAATTTTGGATTGAAAACTTTTGAAATTGAGATAATCTGTGTTTCTATTATATACGGGTTTTTATAGCGAGAAATCATATTTGATACTTTAAATGAGCGACTAGGAGAAATTATATAACAAAATTTTACTCTTGAATCTTCATTTTCTTGAACTGACATATACATTTTTCTTTGTGGTTTTATGATTAGTGAAATTTTGGATTGAAAACTTTTGAAATTGAGATAATCTGTGTTTCTATTATATACGGGTTTTTATAGCGAGAAATCATATTTGATACTTTAAATGAGCGACTAGGAGAAATTATATAACAAAATTTTACTCTTGAATCTTCATTTTCTTGAACTGACATATACATTTTTCTTTGTGGTTTTATGATTAGTGAAATTTTGGATTGAAAACTTTTGAAATTGAGATAATCTGTGTTTCTATTATATACGGGTTTTTATAGCGAGAAATCATATTTGATACTTTAAATGAGCGACTAGGAGAAATTATATAACAAAATTTTACTCTTGAATCTTCATTTTCTTGAACTGACATATACATTTTTCTTTGTGGTTTTATGATTAGTGAAATTTTGGATTGAAAACTTTTGAAATTGAGATAATCTGTGTTTCTATTATATACGGGTTTTTATAGCGAGAAATCATATTTGATACTTTAAATGAGCGACTAGGAGAAATTATATAACAAAATTTTACTCTTGAATCTTCATTTTCTTGAACTGACATATACATTTTTCTTTGTGGTTTTATGATTAGTGAAATTTTGGATTGAAAACTTTTGAAATTGAGATAATCTGTGTTTCTATTATATACGGGTTTTTATAGCGAGAAATCATATTTGATACTTTAAATGAGCGACTAGGAGAAATTATATAACAAAATTTTACTCTAGAATCTTCATTTTCTTGAACTGACATATACATTTTTCTTTGTGGTTTTATGATTAGTGAAATTTTGGATTGAAAACTTTTGAAATTGAGATAATCTGTGTTTCTATTATATACGGGTTTTTATAGCGAGAAATCATATTTGATACTTTAAATGAGCGACTAGGAGAAATTATATAACAAAATTTTACTCTTGAATCTTCATTTTCTTGAACTGACATATACATTTTTCTTTGTGGTTTTATGATTAGTGAAATTTTGGATTGAAAACTTTTGAAATTGAGATAATCTGTGTTTCTATTATATACGGGTTTTTATAGCGAGAAATCATATTTGATACTTTAAATGAGCGACTAGGAGAAATTATATAACAAAATTTTACTCTTGAATCTTCATTTTCTTGAACTGACATATACATTTTTCTTTGTGGTTTTATGATTAGTGAAATTTTGGATTGAAAACTTTTGAAATTGAGATAATCTGTGTTTCTATTATATACGGGTTTTTATAGCGAGAAATCATATTTGATACTTTAAATGAGCGACTAGGAGAAATTATATAACAAAATTTTACTCTTGAATCTTCATTTTCTTGAACTGACATATACATTTTTCTTTGTGGTTTTATGATTAGTGAAATTTTGGATTGAAAACTTTTGAAATTGAGATAATCTGTGTTTCTATTATATACGGGTTTTTATAGCGAGAAATCATATTTGATATTTTAAATGAGCGACTAGGAGAAATTATATAACAAAATTTTACTCTTGAATCTTCATTTTCTTGAACTGACATATACATTTTTCTTTGTGGTTTTATGATTAGTGAAATTTTGGATTGAAAACTTTGACATTGAGATAATCTGTGTTTCTATTATATACGGGTTTTTATAGCGAGAAATCATATTTGATACTTTAAATGAGCGACTAGGAGAAATTATATAACAAAATTTTACTCTTGAATCTTCATTTTCTTGAACTGACATATACATTTTTCTTTGTGGTTTTATGATTAGTGAAATTTTGGATTGAAAACTTTTGAAATTGAGATAATCTGTGTTTCTATTATATACGGGTTTTTATAGCGAGAAATCATATTTGATACTTTAAATGAGCGACTAGGAGAAATTATATAACAAAATTTTACTCTTGAATCTTCATTTTCTTGAACTGACACATACATTTTTCTTTGTGGTTTTATGATTAGTGAAATTTTGGATTGAAAACTTTTGAAATTGAGATAATCTGTGTTTCTATTATATACGGGTTTTTATAGCGAGAAATCATATTTGATACTTTAAATGAGCGACTAGGAGAAATTATATAACAAAATTTTACTCTTGAATCTTCATTTTCTTGAACTGACATATACATTTTTCTTTGTGGTTTTATGATTAGTGAAATTTTGGATTGAAAACTTTTGAAATTGAGATAATCTGTGTTTCTATTATATACGGGTTTTTATAGCGAGAAATCATATTTGATACTTTAAATGAGCGACTAGGAGAAATTATATAACAAAATTTTACTCTTGAATCTTCATTTTCTTGAACTGACATATACATTTTTCTTTGTGGTTTTATGATTAGTGAAATTTTGGATTGAAAACTTTTGAAATTGAGATAATCTGTGTTTCTATTATATACGGGTTTTTATAGCGAGAAATCATATTTGATACTTTAAATGAGCGACTAGGAGAAATTATATAACAAAATTTTACTCTTGAATCTTCATTTTCTTGAACTGACATATACATTTTTCTTTGTGGTTTTATGATTAGTGAAATTTTGGATTGAAAACTTTTGAAATTGAGATAATCTGTGTTTCTATTATATACGGGTTTTTATAGCGAGAAATCATATTTGATACTTTAAATGAGCGACTAGGAGAAATTATATAACAAAATTTTACTCTTGAATCTTCATTTTCTTGAACTGACATATACATTTTTCTTTGTGGTTTTATGATTAGTGAAATTTTGGATTGAAAACTTTTGAAATTGAGATAATCTGTGTTTCTATTATATACGGGTTTTTATAGCGAGAAATCATATTTGATACTTTAAATGAGCGACTAGGAGAAATTATATAACAAAATTTTACTCTTGAATCTTCATTTTCTTGAACTGACATATACATTTTTCTTTGTGGTTTTATGATTAGTGAAATTTTGGATTGAAAACTTTTGAAATTGAGATAATCTGTGTTTCTATTATATACGGGTTTTTATAGCGAGAAATCATATTTGATACTTTAAATGAGCGACTAGGAGAAATTATATAACAAAATTTTACTCTTGAATCTTCATTTTCTTGAACTGACATATACATTTTTCTTTGTGGTTTTATGATTAGTGAAATTTTGGATTGAAAACTTTTGAAATTGAGATAATCTGTGTTTCTATTATATACGGGTTTTTATAGCGAGAAATCATATTTGATACTTTAAATGAGCGACTAGGAGAAATTATATAACAAAATTTTACTCTTGAATCTTCATTTTCTTGAACTGACATATACATTTTTCTTTGTGGTTTTATGATTAGTGAAATTTTGGATTGAAAACTTTTGAAATTGAGATAATCTGTGTTTCTATTATATACGGGTTTTTATAGCGAGAAATCATATTTGATACTTTAAATGAGCGACTAGGAGAAATTATATAACAAAATTTTACTCTTGAATCTTCATTTTCTTGAACTGACATATACATTTTTCTTTGTGGTTTTATGATTAGTGAAATTTTGGATTGAAAACTTTTGAAATTGAGATAATCTGTGTTTCTATTATATACGGGTTTTTATAGCGAGAAATCATATTTGATACTTTAAATGAGCGACTAGGAGAAATTATATAACAAAATTTTACTCTTGAATCTTCATTTTCTTGAACTGACATATACATTTTTCTTTGTGGTTTTATGATTAGTGAAATTTTGGATTGAAAACTTTTGAAATTGAGATAATCTGTGTTTCTATTATATACGGGTTTTTATAGCGAGAAATCATATTTGATACTTTAAATGAGCGACTAGGAGAAATTATATAACAAAATTTTACTCTTGAATCTTCATTTTCTTGAACTGACATATACATTTTTCTTTGTGGTTTTATGATTAGTGAAATTTTGGATTGAAAACTTTTGAAATTGAGAATAATCTGTGTTTCTATTATATACGGGTTTTTATAGCGAGAAATCATATTTGATACTTTAAATGAGCGACTAGGAGAAATTATATAACAAAATTTTACTCTTGAATCTTCATTTTCTTGAACTGACATATACATTTTTCTTTGTGGTTTTATGATTAGTGAAATTTTGGATTGAAAACTTTTGAAATTGAGATAATCTGTGTTTCTATTATATACGGGTTTTTATAGCGAGAAATCATATTTGATACTTTAAATGAGCGACTAGGAGAAATTATATAACAAAATTTTACTCTTGAATCTTCATTTTCTTGAACTGACATATACATTTTTCTTTGTGGTTTTATGATTAGTGAAATTTTGGATTGAAAACTTTTGAAATTGAGATAATCTGTGTTTCTATTATATACGGGTTTTTATAGCGAGAAATCATATTTGATACTTTAAATGAGCGACTAGGAGAAATTATATAACAAAATTTTACTCTTGAATCTTCATTTTCTTGAACTGACATATACATTTTTCTTTGTGGTTTTATGATTAGTGAAATTTTGGATTGAAAACTTTTGAAATTGAGATAATCTGTGTTTCTATTATATACGGGTTTTTATAGCGAGAAATCATATTTGATACTTTAAATGAGCGACTAGGAGAAATTATATAACAAAATTTTACTCTTGAATCTTCATTTTCTTGAACTGACATATACATTTTTCTTTGTGGTTTTATGATTAGTGAAATTTTGGATTGAAAACTTTTGAAATTGAGATAATCTGTGTTTCTATTATATACGGGTTTTTATAGCGAGAAATCATATTTGATACTTTAAATGAGCGACTAGGAGAAATTATATAACAAAATTTTACTCTTGAATCTTCATTTTCTTGAACTGACATATACATTTTTCTTTGTGGGTTTTATGATTAGTGAAATTTTGGATTGAAAACTTTTGAAATTGAGATAATCTGTGTTTCTATTATATACGGGTTTTTATAGCGAGAAATCATATTTGATACTTTAAATGAGCGACTAGGAGAAATTATATAACAAAATTTTACTCTTGAATCTTCATTTTCTTGAACTGACATATACATTTTTCTTTGTGGTTTTATGATTAGTGAAATTTTGGATTGAAAACTTTTGAAATTGAGATAATCTGTGTTTCTATTATATACGGGTTTTTATAGCGAGAAATCATATTTGATACTTTAAATGAGCGACTAGGAGAAATTATATAACAAAATTTTACTCTTGATTCTTCATTTTCTTGAACTGACATATACATTTTTCTTTGTGGTTTTATGATTAGTGAAATTTTGGATTGAAAACTTTTGAAATTGAGATAATCTGTGTTTCTATTATATACGGGTTTTTATAGCGAGAAATCATATTTGATATTTTAAATGAGCGACTAGGAGAAATTATATAACAAAATTTTACTCTTGAATCTTCATTTTCTTGAACTGACATATACATTTTTCTTTGTGGTTTTATGATAAGTGAAATTTTGGATTGAAAACTTTTGAAATTGAGATAATCTGTGTTTCTATTATATACGGGTTTTTATAGCGAGAAATCATATTTGATACTTTAAATGAGCGACTAGGAGAAATTATATAACAAAATTTTACTCTTGAATCTTCATTTTCTTGAACTGACATATACATTTTTCTTTGTGGTTTTATGATTAGTGAAATTTTGGATTGAAAACTTTTGAAATTGAGATAATCTGTGTTTCAATTATATACGGGTTTTTATAGCGAGAAATCATATTTGATACTTTAAATGAGCGACTAGGAGAAATTATATAACAAAATTTTACTCTTGAATCTTCATTTTCTTGAACTGACATATACATTTTTCTTTGTGGTTTTATGATTAGTGAAATTTTGGATTGAAAACTTTTGAAATTAGGATAATCTGTGTTTCTATTATATACGGGTTTTTATAGCGAGAAATCATATTTGATATTTTAAATGAGCGACTAGGAGAAATTATATAACAAAATTTTACTCTTGAATCTTCATTTTCTTGAACTGACATATACATTTTTCTTTGTGGTTTTATGATTAGTGAAATTTTGGATTGAAAACTTTTGAAATTGAGATAATCTGTGTTTCTATTATATACGGGTTTTTATAGCGAGAAATCATATTTGATACTTTAAATGAGCGACTAGGAGAAATTATATAACAAAATTTTACTCTTGAATCTTCATTTTCTTGAACTGACATATACATTTTTCTTTGTGGTTTTATGATTAGTGAAATTTTGGATTGAAAACTTTTGAAATTGAGATAATCTGTGTTTCTATTATATACGGGTTTTTATAGCGAGAAATCATATTTGATACTTTAAATGAGCGACTAGGAGAAATTATATAACAAAATTTTACTCTTGAATCTTCATTTTCTTGAACTGACATATACATTTTTCTTTGTGGTTTTATGATTAGTGAAATTTTGGATTGAAAACTTTTGAAATTGAGATAATCTGTGTTTCTATTATATACGGGTTTTTATAGCGAGAAATCATATTTGATATTTTAAATGAGCGACTAGGAGAAATTATATAACAAAATTTTACTCTTGAATCTTCATTTTCTTGAACTGACATATACATTTTTCTTTGTGGTTTTATGATTAGTGAAATTTTGGATTGAAAACTTTTGAAATTGAGATAATCTGTGTTTCTATTATATACGGGTTTTTATAGCGAGAAATCATATTTGATACTTTAAATGAGCGACTAGGAGAAATTATATAACAAAATTTTACTCTTGAATCTTCATTTTCTTGAACTGACATATACATTTTTCTTTGTGGTTTTATGATTAGTGAAATTTTGGATTGAAAACTTTTGAAATTGAGATAATCTGTGTTTCAATTATATACGGGTTTTTATAGCGAGAAATCATATTTGATACTTTAAATGAGCGACTAGGAGAAATTATATAACAAAATTTTACTCTTGAATCTTCATTTTCTTGAACTGACATATACATTTTTCTTTGTGGTTTTATGATTAGTGAAATTTTGGATTGAAAACTTTTGAAATTGAGATAATCTGTGTTTCTATTATATACGGGTTTTTATAGCGAGAAATCATATTTGATACTTTAAATGAGCGACTAGGAGAAATTATATAACAAAATTTTACTCTTTAATCTTCATTTTCTTGAACTGACATATACATTTTTCTTTGTGGTTTTATGATTAGTGAAATTTTGGATTGAAAACTTTTGAAATTGAGATAATCTGTGTTTCTATTATATACGGGTTTTTATAGCGAGAAATCATATTTGATACTTTAAATGAGCGACTAGGAGAAATTATATAACAAAATTTTACTCTTGATTCTTCATTTTCTTGAACTGACATATACATTTTTCTTTGTGGTTTTATGATTAGTGAAATTTTGGATTGAAAACTTTTGAAATTGAGATAATCTGTGTTTCTATTATATACGGGTTTTTATAGCGAGAAATCATATTTGATACTTTAAATGAGCGACTAGGAGAAATTATATAACAAAATTTTACTCTTGAATCTTCATTTTCTTGAACTGACATATACATTTTTCTTTGTGGTTTTATGATTAGTGAAATTTTGGATTGAAAACTTTTGAAATTGAGATAATCTGTGTTTCTATTATATACGGGTTTTTATAGCGAGAAATCATATTTGATACTTTAAATGAGCGACTAGGAGAAATTATATAACAAAATTTTACTCTTGAATCTTCATTTTCTTGAACTGACATATACATTTTTCTTTGTGGTTTTATGATTAGTGAAATTTTGGATTGAAAACTTTTGAAATTGAGATAATCTGTGTTTCTATTATATACGGGTTTTTATAGCGAGAAATCATATTTGATACTTTAAATGAGCGACTAGGAGAAATTATATAACAAAATTTTACTCTTGATTCTTCATTTTCTTGAACTGACATATACATTTTTCTTTGTGGTTTTATGATTAGTGAAATTTTGGATTGAAAACTTTTGAAATTGAGATAATCTGTGTTTCTATTATATACGGGTTTTTATAGCGAGAAATCATATTTGATACTTTAAATGAGCGACTAGGAGAAATTATATAACAAAATTTTACTCTTGAATCTTCATTTTCTTGAACTGACATATACATTTTTCTTTGTGGTTTTATGATTAGTGAAATTTTGGATTGAAAACTTTTGAAATTGAGATAATCTGTGTTTCTATTATATACGGGTTTTTATAGCGAGAAATCATATTTGATACTTTAAATGAGCGACTAGGAGAAATTATATAACAAAATTTTACTCTTGAATCTTCATTTTCTTGAACTGACATATACATTTTTCTTTGTGGTTTTATGATTAGTGAAATTTTGGATTGAAAACTTTTGAAATTGAGATAATCTGTGTTTCTATTATATACGGGTTTTTATAGCGAGAAATCATATTTGATATTTTAAATGAGCGACTAGGAGAAATTATATAACAAAATTTTACTCTTGAATCTTCATTTTCTTGAACTGACATATACATTTTTCTTTGTGGTTTTATGATTAGTGAAATTTTGGATTGAAAACTTTTGAAATTAGGATAATCTGTGTTTCTATTATATACGGGTTTTTATAGCGAGAAATCATATTTGATATTTTAAATGAGCGACTAGGAGAAATTATATAACAAAATTTTACTCTTGAATCTTCATTTTCTTGAACTGACATATACATTTTCCTTTGTGGTTTTATAATTAGTGAAATTTTGGATTGAAAACTTTTGAAATTGAGATAATCTGTGTTTCTATTATATACGGGTTTTTATAGCGAGAAATCATATTTGATACTTTAAATGAGCGACTAGGAGAAATTATATAACAAAATTTTACTCTTGAATCTTCATTTTCTTGAACTGACATATACATTTTTCTTTGTGGTTTTATGATTAGTGAAATTTTGGATTGAAAACTTTTGAAATTGAGATAATCTGTGTTTCTATTATATACGGGTTTTTATAGCGAGAAATCATATTTGATACTTTAAATGAGCGACTAGGAGAAATTATATAACAAAATTTTACTCTTGATTCTTCATTTTCTTGAACTGACATATACATTTTTCTTTGTGGTTTTATGATTAGTGAAATTTTGGATTGAAAACTTTTGAAATTGAGATAATCTGTGTTTCTATTATATACGGGTTTTTATAGCGAGAAATCATATTTGATATTTTAAATGAGCGACTAGGAGAAATTATATAACAAAATTTTACTCTTGAATCTTCATTTTCTTGAACTGACATATACATTTTTCTTTGTGGTTTTATGATTAGTGAAATTTTGGATTGAAAACTTTTGAAATTGAGATAATCTGTGTTTCTATTATATACGGGTTTTTATAGCGAGAAATCATATTTGATACTTTAAATGAGCGACTAGGAGAAATTATATAACAAAATTTTACTCTTGAATCTTCATTTTCTTGAACTGACATATACATTTTTCTTTGTGGTTTTATGATTAGTGAAATTTTGGATTGAAAACTTTTGAAATTGAGATAATCTGTGTTTCTATTATATACGGGTTTTTATAGCGAGAAATCATATTTGATACTTTAAATGAGCGACTAGGAGAAATTATATAACAAAATTTTACTCTTGAATCTTCATTTTCTTGAACTGACATATACATTTTTCTTTGTGGTTTTATGATTAGTGAAATTTTGGATTGAAAACTTTTGAAATTGAGATAATCTGTGTTTCTATTATATACGGGTTTTTATAGCGAGAAATCATATTTGATACTTTAAATGAGCGACTAGGAGAAATTATATAACAAAATTTTAATCTTGAATCTTCATTTTCTTGAACTGACATATACATTTTTCTTTGTGGTTTTATGATTAGTGAAATTTTGGATTGAAAACTTTTGAAATTAAGATAATCTGAGTTTCTATTATATACGGGTTTTTATAGCGAGAAATCATATTTGATACTTTAAATGAGCGACTAGGAGAAATTATATAACAAAATTTTACTCTTGAATCTTCATTTTCTTGAACTGACATATACATTTTTCTTTGTGGTTTTATGATTAGTGAAATTTTGGATTGAAAACTTTTGAAATTGAGATAATCTGTGTTTCTATTATATACGGGTTTTTATAGCGAGAAATCATATTTGATACTTTAAATGAGCGACTAGGAGAAATTATATAACAAAATTTTACTCTTGAATCTTCATTTTCTTGAACTGACATATACATTTTTCTTTGTGGTTTTATGATTAGTGAAATTTTGGATTGAAAACTTTTGAAATTGAGATAATCTGTGTTTCTATTATATACGGGTTTTTATAGCGAGAAATCATATTTGATATTTTAAATGAGCGACTAGGAGAAATTATATAACAAAATTTTACTCTTGAATCTTCATTTTCTTGAACTGACATATACATTTTTCTTTGTGGTTTTATGATTAGTGAAATTTTGGATTGAAAACTTTTGAAATTGAGATAATCTGTGTTTCTATTATATACGGGTTTTTATAGCGAGAAATCATATTTGATACTTTAAATGAGCGACTAGGAGAAATTATATAACAAAATTTTACTCTTGAATCTTCATTTTCTTGAACTGACATATACATTTTTCTTTGTGGTTTTATGATTAGTGAAATTTTGGATTGAAAACTTTTGAAATTGAGATAATCTGTGTTTCTATTATATACGGGTTTTTATAGCGAGAAATCATATTTGATACTTTAAATGAGCGACTAGGAGAAATTATATAACAAAATTTTACTCTTGAATCTTCATTTTCTTGAACTGACATATACATTTTTCTTTGTGGTTTTATGATTAGTGAAATTTTGGATTGAAAACTTTGAAATTGAGATAATCTGTGTTTCTATTATATACGGGTTTTTATAGCGAGAAAACATATTTGATACTTTAAATGAGCGACTAGGAGAAATTATATAACAAAATTTTACTCTTGAATCTTCATTTTCTTGAACTGACATATACATTTTTCTTTGTGGTTTTATGATTAGTGAAATTTTGGATTGAAAACTTTTGAAAATTGAGATAATCTGTGTTTCTATTATATACGGGTTTTTATAGCGAGAAATCATATTTGATACTTTAAATGAGCGACTAGGAGAAATTATATAACAAAATTTTACTCTTGAATCTTCATTTTCTTGAACTGACATATACATTTTTCTTTGTGGTTTTATGATTAGTGAAATTTTGGATTGAAAACTTTTGAAATTGAGATAATCTGTGTTTCTATTATATACGGGTTTTTATAGCGAGAAATCATATTTGATACTTTAAATGAGCGACTAGGAGAAATTATATAACAAAATTTTACTCTTGAATCTTCATTTTCTTGAACTGACATATACATTTTTCTTTGTGGTTTTATGATTAGTGAAATTTTGGATTGAAAACTTTTGAAATTGAGATAATCTGTGTTTCTATTATATACGGGTTTTTATAGCGAGAAATCATATTTGATATTTTAAATGAGCGACTAGGAGAAATTATATAACAAAATTTTACTCTTGAATCTTCATTATCTTGAACTGACATATACATTTTTCTTTGTGGTTTTATGATTAGTGAAATTTTGGATTGAAAACTTTTGAAATTGAGATAATCTGTGTTTCTATTATATACGGGTTTTTATAGCGAGAAATCATATTTGATACTTTAAATGAGCGACTAGGAGAAATTATATAACAAAATTTTACTCTTGAATCTTCATTTTCTTGAACTGACATATACATTTTTCTTTGTGGTTTTATGATTAGTGAAATTTTGGATTGAAAACTTTTGAAATTGAGATAATCTGTGTTTCTATTATATACGGGTTTTTATAGCGAGAAATCATATTTGATATTTTAAATGAGCGACTAGGAGAAATTATATAACAAAATTTTACTCTTGAATCTTCATTTTCTTGAACTGACATATACATTTTTCTTTGTGGTTTTATGATTAGTGAAATTTTGGATTGAAAACTTTTGAAATTGAGATAATCTGTGTTTCTATTATATACGGGTTTTTATAGCGAGAAATCATATTTGATATTTTAAATGAGCGACTAGGAGAAATTATATAACAAAATTTTACTCTTGAATCTTCATTTTCTTGAACTGACATATACATTTTTCTTTGTGGTTTTATGATTAGTGAAATTTTGGATTGAAAACTTTTGAAATTGAGATAATCTGTGTTTCTATTATATACGGGTTTTTATAGCGAGAAATCATATTTGATAATTTAAATGAGCGACTAGGAGAAATTATATAACAAAATTTTACTCTTGAATCTTCATTTTCTTGAACTGACATATACATTTTTCTTTGTGGTTTTATGATTAGTGAAATTTTGGATTGAAAACCTTTGACATTGAGATAATCTGTGTTTCTATTATATACGGGTTTTTATAGCGAGAAATCATATTTGATACTTTAAATGAGCGACTAGGAGAAATTATATAACAAAATTTTACTCTTGAATCTTCATTTTCTTGAACTGACATATACATTTTTCTTTGTGGTTTTATGATTAGTGAAATTTTGGATTGAAAACTTTTGAAATTGAGATAATCTGTGTTTCTATTATATACGGGTTTTTATAGCGAGAAATCATATTTGATACTTTAAATGAGCGACTAGGAGAAATTATATAACAAAATTTTACTCTTGAATCTTCATTTTCTTGAACTGACATATACATTTTTCTTTGTGGTTTTATGATTAGTGAAATTTTGGATTGAAAACTTTTGAAATTGAGATAATCTGTGTTTCTATTATATACGGGTTTTTATATCGAGAAATCATATTTGATATTTTAAATGAGCGACTAGGAGAAATTATATAACAAAATTTTACTCTTGAATCTTCATTTTCTTGAACTGACATATACATTTTTCTTTGTGGTTTTATGATTAGTGAAATTTTGGATTGAAAACTTTTGAAATTGAGATAATCTGTGTTTCTATTATATACGGGTTTTTATAGCGAGAAATCATATTTGATACTTTAAATGAGCGACTAGGAGAAATTATATAACAAAATTTTACTCTTGAATCTTCATTTTCTTGAACTGACATATACATTTTTCTTTGTGGTTTTATGATTAGTGAAATTTTGGATTGAAAACTTTTGAAATTGAGATAATCTGTGTTTCTATTATATACGGGTTTTTATAGCGAGAAATCATATTTGATACTTTAAATGAGCGACTAGGAGAAATTATATAACAAAATTTTACTCTTGAATCTTCATTTTCTTGAACTGACATATACATTTTTCTTTGTGGTTTTATGATTAGTGAAATTTTGGATTGAAAACTTTTGAAATTGAGATAATCTGTGTTTCTATTATATACGGGTTTTTATAGCGAGAAATCATATTTGATACTTTAAATGAGCGACTAGGAGAAATTATATAACAAAATTTTACTCTTGAATCTTCATTTTCTTGAACTGACTTACACATTTTTCTTTGTGGTTTTATGATTAGTGAAATTTTGGATTGAAAACTTTTGAAATTGAGATAATCTGTGTTTCTATTATATACGGGTTTTTATAGCGAGAAATCATATTTGATAATTTAAATGAGCGACTAGGAGAAATTATATAACAAAATTTTACTCTTGAATCTTCATTTTCTTGAACTGACATATACATTTTTCTTTGTGGTTTTATGATGAGTGAAATTTTGGATTGAAAACCTTTGACATTGAGATAATCTGTGTTTCTATTATATACGGGTTTTTATAGCGAGAAATCATATTTGATACTTTAAATGAGCGACTAGGAGAAATTATATAACAAAATTTTACTCTTGAATCTTCATTTTCTTGAACTGACATATACATTTTTCTTTGTGGTTTTATGATTAGTGAAATTTTGGATTGAAAACTTTTGAAATTGAGATAATCTGTGTTTCTATTATATACGGGTTTTTATAGCGAGAAATCATATTTGATACTTTAAATGAGCGACTAGGAGAAATTATATAACAACATTTTACTCTTGAATCTTCATTTTCTTGAACTGACATATACATTTTTCTTTGTGGTTTTATGATTAGTGAAATTTTGGATTGAAAACTTTTGAAATTGAGATAATCTGTGTTTCTATTATATACGGGTTTTTATAGCGAGAAATCATATTTGATACTTTAAATGAGCGACTAGGAGAAATTATATAACAAAATTTTACTCTTGAATCTTCATTTTCTTGAACTGACATATACATTTTTCTTTGTGGTTTTATGATTAGTGAAATTTTGGATTGAAAACTTTTGAAATTGAGATAATCTGTGTTTCTATTATATACGGGTTTTTATAGCGAGAAATCATATTTGATATTTTAAATGAGCGACTAGGAGAAATTATATAACAAAATTTTACTCTTGAATCTTCATTATCTTGAACTGACATATACATTTTTCTTTGTGGTTTTATGATTAGTGAAATTTTGGATTGAAAACTTTTGAAATTGAGATAATCTGTGTTTCTATTATATACGGGTTTTTATAGCGAGAAATCATATTTGATACTTTAAATGAGCGACTAGGAGAAATTATATAACAAAATTTTACTCTTGAATCTTCATTTTCTTGAACTGACATATACATTTTTCTTTGTGGTTTTATGATTAGTGAAATTTTGGATTGAAAACTTTTGAAATTGAGATAATCTGTGTTTCTATTATATACGGGTTTTTATAGCGAGAAATCATATTTGATATTTTAAATGAGCGACTAGGAGAAATTATATAACAAAATTTTACTCTTGAATCTTCATTTTCTTGAACTGACATATACATTTTTCTTTGTGGTTTTATGATTAGTGAAATTTTGGATTGAAAACTTTTGAAATTGAGATAATCTGTGTTTCTATTATATACGGGTTTTTATAGCGAGAAATCATATTTGATACTTTAAATGAGCGACTAGGAGAAATTATATAACAAAATTTTACTCTTGAATCTTCATTTTCTTGAACTGACATATACATTTTTCTTTGTGGTTTTATGATTAGTGAAATTTTGGATTGAAAACTTTTGAAATTGAGATAATCTGTGTTTCTATTATATACGGGTTTTTATAGCGAGAAATCATATTTGATATTTTAAATGAGCGACTAGGAGAAATTATATAACAAAATTTTACTCTTGAATCTTCATTTTCTTGAACTGACATATACATTTTTCTTTGTGGTTTTATGATTAGTGAAATTTTGGATTGAAAACTTTTGAAATTGAGTTAATCTGTGTTTCTATTATATACGGGTTTTTATAGCGAGAAATCATATTTGATACTTTAAATGAGCGACTAGGAGAAATTATATAACAAAATTTTACTCTTGAATCTTCATTTTCTTGAACTGACATATACATTTTTCTTTGTGGTTTTATGATTAGTGAAATTTTGGATTGAAAACTTTTGAAATTGAGATAATCTGTGTTTCTATTATATACGGGTTTTTATAGCGAGAAATCATATTTGATACTTTAAATGAGCGACTAGGAGAAATTATATAACAAAATTTTACTCTTGAATCTTCATTTTCTTGAACTGACATATACATTTTTCTTTGTGGTTTTATGATTAGTGAAATTTTGGATTGAAAACTTTTGAAATTGAGATAATCTGTGTTTCTATTATATACGGGTTTTTATAGCGAGAAATCATATTTGATATTTTAAATGAGCGACTAGGAGAAATTATATAACAAAATTTTACTCTTGAATCTTCATTTTCTTGAACTGACATATACATTTTTCTTTGTGGTTTTATGATTAGTGAAATTTTGGATTGAAAACTTTTGAAATTGAGATAATCTGTGTTTCTATTATATACGGGTTTTTATAGCGAGAAATCATATTTGATACTTTAAATGAGCGACTAGGAGAAATTATATAACAAAATTTTACTCTTGAATCTTCATTTTCTTGAACTGACATATACATTTTTCTTTGTGGTTTTATGATTAGTGAAATTTTGGATTGAAAACCTTTGACATTGAGATAATCTGTGTTTCTATTATATACGGGTTTTTATAGCGAGAAATCATATTTGATACTTTAAATGAGCGACTAGGAGAAATTATATAACAAAATTTTACTCTTGAATCTTCATTTTCTTGAACTGACATATACATTTTTCTTTGTGGTTTTATGATTAGTGAAATTTTGGATTGAAAACTTTTGAAATTGAGATAATCTGTGTTTCTATTATATACGGGTTTTTATAGCGAGAAATCATATTTGATACTTTAAATGAGCGACTAGGAGAAATTATATAACAAAATTTTACTCTTGAATCTTCATTTTCTTGAACTGACATATACATATTTCTTTGTGGTTTTATGACTAGTGAAATTTTGGATTGAAAACTTTTGAAATTGAGATAATCTGTGTTTCTATTATATACGGGTTTTTATAGCGAGAAATCATATTTGATACTTTAAATGAGCGACTAGGAGAAATTATATAACAAAATTTTACTCTTGAATCTTCATTTTCTTGAACTGACATATACATTTTTCTTTGTGGTTTTATGATTAGTGAAATTTTGGATTGAAAACTTTTGAAATTGAGATAATCTGTGTTTCTATTATATACGGGTTTTTATAGCGAGAAATCATATTTGATACTTTAAATGAGCGACTAGGAGAAATTATATAACAAAATTTTACTCTTGAATCTTCATTTTCTTGAACTGACATATACATTTTTCTTTGTGGTTTTATGATTAGTGAAATTTTGGATTGAAAACTTTTGAAATTGAGATAATCTGTGTTTCTATTATATACGGGTTTTTATAGCGAGAAATCATATTTGATACTTTAAATGAGCGACTAGGAGAAATTATATAACAAAATTTTACTCTTGAATCTTCATTTTCTTGAACTGACATATACATTTTTCTTTGTGGTTTTATGATTAGTGAAATTTTGGATTGAAAACTTTTGAAATTGAGATAATCTGTGTTTCTATTATATACGGGTTTTTATAGCGAGAAATCATATTTGATACTTTAAATGAGCGACTAGGAGAAATTATATAACAAAATTTTACTCTTGAATCTTCATTTTCTTGAACTGACATATACATATTTCTTTGTGGTTTTATGACTAGTGAAATTTTGGATTGAAAACTTTTGAAATTGAGATAATCTGTGTTTCTATTATATACGGGTTTTTATAGCGAGAAATCATATTTGATACTTTAAATGAGCGACTAGGAGAAATTATATAACAAAATTTTACTCTTGAATCTTCATTTTCTTGAACTGACATATACATTTTTCTTTGTGGTTTTATGATTAGTGAAATTTTGGATTGAAAACTTTTGAAATTGAGATAATCTGTGTTTCTATTATATACGGGTTTTTATAGCGAGAAATCATATTTGATATTTTAAATGAGCGACTAGGAGAAATTATATAACAAAATTTTACTCTTGAATCTTCATTTTCTTGAACTGACATATACATTTTTCTTTGTGGTTTTATGATTAGTGAAATTTTGGATTGAAAACTTTTGAAATTGAGATAATCTGTGTTTCTATTATATACGGGTTTTTATAGCGAGAAATCATATTTGATACTTTAAATGAGCGACTAGGAGAAATTATATAACAAAATTTTACTCTTGAATCTTCATTTTCTTGAACTGACATATACATTTTTCTTTGTGGTTTTATGATTAGTGAAATTTTGGATTGAAAACCTTTGACATTGAGATAATCTGTGTTTCTATTATATACGGGTTTTTATAGCGAGAAATCATATTTGATAATTTAAATGAGCGACTAGGAGCAATTATATAACAAAATTTTACTCTTGAATCTTCATTTTCTTGAACTGACATATACATTTTTCTTTGTGGTTTTATGATTAGTGAAATTTTGGATTGAAAACTTTTGAAATTGAGATAATCTGTGTTTCTATTATATACGGGTTTTTATAGCGAGAAATCATATTTGATAATTTAAATGAGCGACTAGGAGAAATTATATAACAAAATTTTACTCTTAAATCTTCATTTTCTTGAACTGACATATACATTTTTCTTTGTGGTTTTATGATTAGTGAAATTTTGGATTGAAAACTTTTGAAATTGAGATAATCTGTGTTTCTATTATATACGGGTTTTTATAGCGAGAAATCATATTTGATACTTTAAATGAGCGACTAGGAGAAATTATATAACAAAATTTTACTCTTGAATCTTCATTTTCTTGAACTGACATATACATTTTTCTTTGTGGTTTTATGATTAGTGAAATTTTGGATTGAAAACTTTTGAAATTGAGATAATCTGTGTTTCTATTATATACGGGTTTTTATAGCGAGAAATCATATTTGATACTTTAAATGAGCGACTAGGAGAAATTATATAACAAAATTTTACTCTTGAATCTTCATTTTCTTGAACTGACATATACATTTTTCTTTGTGGTTTTATGATTAGTGAAATTTTGGATTGAAAACTTTTGAAATTGAGATAATCTGTGTTTCTATTATATACGGGTTTTTATAGCGAGAAATCATATTTGATACTTTAAATGAGCGACTAGGAGAAATTATATAACAAAATTTTACTCTTGAATCTTCATTTTCTTGAACTGACATATACATTTTTCTTTGTGGTTTTATGATTAGTGAAATTTTGGATTGAAAACTTTTGAAATTGAGATAATCTGTGTTTCTATTATATACGGGTTTTTATAGCGAGAAATCATATTTGATAATTTAAATGAGCGACTAGGAGAAATTATATAACAAAATTTTACTCTTAAATCTTCATTTTCTTGAACTGACATATACATTTTTCTTTGTGGTTTTATGATTAGTGAAATTTTGGATTGAAAACTTTTGAAATTGAGATAATCTGTGTTTCTATTATATACGGGTTTTTATAGCGAGAAATCATATTTGATACTTTAAATGAGCGACTAGGAGAAATTATATAACAAAATTTTACTCTTGAATCATCATTTTCTTGAACTGACATATACATTTTTCTTTGTGGTTTTATGATTAGTGAAATTTTGGATTGAAAACTTTTGAAATTGAGATAATCTGTGTTTCTATTATATACGGGTTTTTATAGCGAGAAATCATATTTGATACTTTAAATGAGCGACTAGGAGAAATTATATAACAAAATTTTACTCTTGAATCTTCATTTTCTTGAACTGACATATAAATTTTTCTTTGTGGTTTTATGATTAGTGAAATTTTGGATTGAAAACTTTTGAAATTGAGATAATCTGTGTTTCTATTATATACGGGTTTTTATAGCGAGAAATCATATTTGATACTTTAAATGAGCGACTAGGAGAAATTATATAACAAAATTTTACTCTTGAATCTTCATTTTCTTGAACTGACATATACATTTTTCTTTGTGGTTTTATGATTAGTGAAATTTTGGATTGAAAACTTTTGAAATTGAGATAATCTGTGTTTCTATTATATACGGGTTTTTATAGCGAGAAATCATATTTGATACTTTAAAAGAGCGACTAGGAGAAATTATATAACAAAATTTTACTCTTGAATCTTCATTTTCTTGAACTGACATATACATTTTTCTTTGTGGTTTTATGATTAGTGAAATTTTGGATTGAAAACTTTTGAAATTGAGATAATCTGTGTTTCTATTATATACGGGTTTTTATAGCGAGAAATCATATTTGATAATTTAAATGAGCGACTAGGAGAAATTATATAACAAAATTTTACTCTTAAATCTTCATTTTCTTGAACTGACATATACATTTTTCTTTGTGGTTTTATGATTAGTGAAATTTTGGATTGAAAACTTTTGAAATTGAGATAATCTGTGTTTCTATTATATACGGGTTTTTATAGCGAGAAATCATATTTGATACTTTAAATGAGCGACTAGGAGAAATTATATAACAAAATTTTACTCTTGAATCTTCATTTTCTTGAACTGACATATACATTTTTCGTTGTGGTTTTATGATTAGTGAAATTTTGGATTGAAAACTTTTGAAATTGAGATAATCTGTGTTTCTATTATATACGGGTTTTTATAGCGAGAAATCATATTTGATACTTTAAATGAGCGACTAGGAGAAATTATATAACAAAATTTTACTCTTGAATCTTCATTTTCTTGAACTGACATATACATTTTTCTTTGTGGTTTTATGATTAGTGAAATTTTGGATTGAAAACTTTTGAAATTGAGATAATCTGTGTTTCTATTATATACGGGTTTTTATAGCGAGAAATCATATTTGATATTTTAAATGAGCGACTAGGAGAAATTATATAACAAAATTTTACTCTTAAATCTTCATTTTCTTGAACTGACATATACATTTTTCTTTGTGGTTTTATGATTAGTGAAATTTTGGATTGAAAACTTTTGAAATTGAGATAATCTGTGTTTCTATTATATACGGGTTTTTATAGCGAGAAATCATATTTGATAATTTAAATGAGCGACTAGGAGAAATTATATAACAAAATTTTACTCTTGAATCTTCATTTTCTTGAACTGACATATACATTTTTCTTTGTGGTTTTATGATTAGTGAAATTTTGGATTGAAAACCTTTGACATTGAGATAATCTGTGTTTCTATTATATACGGGTTTTTATAGCGAGAAATCATATTTGATAATTTAAATGAGCGACTAGGAGAAATTATATAACAAAATTTTACTCTTGAATCTTCATTTTCTTGAACTGACATATACATTTTTCTTTGTGGTTTTATGATTAGTGAAATTTTGGATTGAAAACTTTTGAAATTGAGATAATCTGTGTTTCTATTATATACGGGTTTTTATAGCGAGAAATCATATTTGATACTTTAAATGAGCGACTAGGAGAAATTATATAACAAAATTTTACTCTTGAATCTTCATTTTCTTGAACTGATATATACATTTTTCTTTGTGGTTTTATGATTAGTGAAATTTTGGATTGAAAACTTTTGAAATTGAGATAATCTGTGTTTCTATTATATACGGGTGTTTATAGCGAGAAATCATATTTGATAATTTAAATGAGCGACTAGGAGAAATTATATAACAAAATTTTATTCTTGAATCTTCATTTTCTTGAACTGATATATACATTTTTCTTTGTGGTTTTATGATTAGTGAAATTTTGGATTGAAAACTTTTGAAATTGAGATAATCTGTGTTTCTATTATATACGGGTTTTTATAGCGAGAAATCATATTTGATACTTTAAATGAGCGACTAGGAGAAATTATATAACAAAATTTTACTCTTGAATCTTCATTTTCTTGAACTGACATATACATTTTTCTTTGTGGTTTTATGATTAGTGAAATTTTGGATTGAAAACCTTTGACATTGAGATAATCTGTGTTTCTATTATATACGGGTTTTTATAGCGAGAAATCATATTTGATAATTTAAATGAGCGACTAGGAGAAATTATATAACAAAATTTTACTCTTGAATCTTCATTTTCTTGAACTGAAATATACATTTTTCTTTGTGGTTTTATGATTAGTGAAATTTTGGATTGAAAACTTTTGAAATTGAGATAATCTGTGTTTCTATTATATACGGGTTTTTATAGCGAGAAATCATATTTGATATTTTAAATGAGCGACTAGGAGAAATTATATAACAAAATTTTACTCTTAAATCTTCATTTTCTTGAACTGACATATACATTTTTCTTTGTGGTTTTATGATTAGTGAAATTTTGGATTGAAAACTTTTGAAATTGAGATAATCTGTGTTTCTATTATATACGGGTTTTTATAGCGAGAAATCATATTTGATAATTTAAATGAGCGACTAGGAGAAATTATATAACAAAATTTTACTCTTGAATCTTCATTTTCTTGAACTGACATATACATTTTTCTTTGTGGTTTTATGATTAGTGAAATTTTGGATTGAAAACCTTTGACATTGAGATAATCTGTGTTTCTATTATATACGGGTTTTTATAGCGAGAAATCATATTTGATAATTTAAATGAGCGACTAGGAGAAATTATATAACAAAATTTTACTCTTGAATCTTCATTTTCTTGAACTGACATATACATTTTTCTTTGTTGTTTTATGATTAGTGAAATTTTGGATTGAAAACTTTTGAAATTGAGATAATCTGTGTTTCTATTATATACGGGTTTTTATAGCGAGAAATCATATTTGATACTTTAAATGAGCGACTAGGAGAAATTATATAACAAAATTTTACTCTTGAATCTTCATTTTCTTGAACTGATATATACATTTTTCTTTGTGGTTTTATGATTAGTGAAATTTTGGATTGAAAACTTTTGAAATTGAGATAATCTGTGTTTCTATTATATACGGGTTTTTATAGCGAGAAATCATATTTGATACTTTAAATGAGCGACTAGGAGAAATTATATAACAAAATTTTACTCTTGAATCTTCATTTTCTTGAACTGACATATACATTTTTCTTTGTGGTTTTATGATTAGTGAAATTTTGGATTGAAAACCTTTGACATTGAGATAATCTGTGTTTCTATTATATACGGGTTTTTATAGCGAGAAATCATATTTGATAATTTAAATGAGCGACTAGGAGAAATTATATAACAAAATTTTACTCTTGAATCTTCATTTTCTTGAACTGACATATACATTTTTCTTTGTGGTTTTATGATTAGTGAAATTTTGGATTGAAAACTTTTGAAATTGAGATAATCTGTGTTTCTATTATATACGGGTGTTTATAGCGAGAAATCATATTTGATAATTTAAATGAGCGACTAGGAGAAATTATATAACAAAATTTTATTCTTGAATCTTCATTTTCTTGAACTGATATATACATTTTTCTTTGTGGTTTTATGATTAGTGAAATTTTGGATTGAAAACTTTTGAAATTGAGATAATCTGTGTTTCTATTATATACGGGTTTTTATAGCGAGAAATCATATTTGATACTTTAAATGAGCGACTAGGAGAAATTATATAACAAAATTTTACTCTTGAATCTTCATTTTCTTGAACTGACATATACATTTTTCTTTGTGGTTTTATGATTAGTGAAATTTTGGATTGAAAACCTTTGACATTGAGATAATCTGTGTTTCTATTATATACGGGTTTTTATAGCGAGAAATCATATTTGATAATTTAAATGAGCGACTAGGAGAAATTATATAACAAAATTTTACTCTTGAATCTTCATTTTCTTGAACTGACATATACATTTTTCTTTGTGGTTTTATGATTAGTGAAATTTTGGATTGAAAACTTTTGAAATTGAGATAATCTGTGTTTCTATTATATACGGGTGTTTATAGCGAGAAATCATATTTGATAATTTAAATGAGCGACTAGGAGAAATTATATAACAAAATTTTATTCTTGAATCTTCATTTTCTTGAACTGATATATACATTTTTCTTTGTGGTTTTATGATTAGTGAAATTTTGGATTGAAAACCTTTGACATTGAGATAATCTGTGTTTCTATTATATACGGGTTTTTATAGCGAGAAATCATATTTGATAATTTAAATGAGCGACTAGGAGAAATTATATAACAAAATTTTACTCTTGAATCTTCATTTTCTTGAACTGACATATACATTTTTCTTTGTGGTTTTATGATTAGTGAAATTTTGGATTGAAAACTTTTGAAATTGAGATAATCTGTGTTTCTATTATATACGGGTGTTTATAGCGAGAAATCATATTTGATAATTTAAATGAGCGACTAGGAGAAATTATATAACAAAATTTTACTCTTGAATCTTCATTTTCTTGAACTGATATATACATTTTTCTTTGTGGTTTTATGATTAGTGAAATTTTGGATTGAAAACTTTTGAAATTGAGATAATCTGTGTTTCTATTATATACGGGTTTTTATAGCGAGAAATCATATTTGATACTTTAAATGAGCGACTAGGAGAAATTATATAACAAAATTTTACTCTTGAATCTTCATTTTCTTGAACTGACATATACATTTTTCTTTGTGGTTTTATGATTAGTGAAATTTTGGATTGAAAACTTTTGAAATTGAGATAATCTGTGTTTCTATTATATACGGGTTTTTATAGCGAGAAATCATATTTGATACTTTAAATGAGCGACTAGGAGAAATTATATAACAAAATTTTACTCTTGAATCTTCATTTTCTTGAACTGACATATACATTTTTCTTTGTGGTTTTATGATTAGTGAAATTTTGGATTGAAAACTTTTGAAATTGAGATAATCTGTGTTTCTATTATATACGGGTTTTTATAGCGAGAAATCATATTTGATAATTTAAATGAGCGACTAGGAGAAATTATATAACAAAATTTTACTCTTGAATCTTCATTTTCTTGAACTGACATATACATTTTTCTTTGTGGTTTTATGATTAGTGAAATTTGGGATTGAAAACCTTTGACATTGAGATAATCTGTGTTTCTATTATATACGGGTTTTTATAGCGAGAAATCATATTTGATAATTTAAATGAGCGACTAGGAGAAATTATATAACAAAATTTTACTCTTGAATCTTCATTTTCTTGAACTGACATATACATTTTTCTTTGTGGTTTTATGATTAGTGAAATTTGGGATTGAAAACCTTTGACATTGAGATAATCTGTGTTTCTATTATATACGGGTTTTTATAGCGAGAAATCATATTTGATAATTTAAATGAGCGACTAGGAGAAATTATATAACAAAATTTTACTCTTGAATCTTCATTTTCTTGAACTGACATATACATTTTTCTTTGTGGTTTTATGATTAGTGAAATTTTGGATTGAAAACTTTTGAAATTGAGATAATCTGTGTTTCTATTATATACGGGTTTTTATAGCGAGAAATCATATTTGATACTTTAAATGAGCGACTAGGAGAAATTATATAACAAAATTTTACTCTTGAATCTTCATTTTCTTGAACTGACATATACATTTTTCTTTGTGGTTTTATGATTAGTGAAATTTTGGATTGAAAACCTTTGACATTGAGATAATCTGTGTTTCTATTATATACGGGTTTTTATAGCGAGAAATCATATTTGATACTTTAAATGAGCGACTAGGAGAAATTATATAACAAAATTTTACTCTTGAATCTTCATTTTCTTGAACTGACATATACATTTTTCTTTGTGGTTTTATGATTAGTGAAATTTTGGATTGAAAACTTTTGAAATTGAGATAATCTGTGTTTCTATTATATACGGGTTTTTATAGCGAGAAATCATATTTGATACTTTAAATGAGCGACTAGGAGAAATTATATAACAAAATTTTACTCTTGAATCTTCATTTTCTTGAACTGACATATACATTTTTCTTTGTGGTTTTATGATTAGTGAAATTTTGGATTGAAAACTTTTGAAATTGAGATAATCTGTGTTTCTATTATATACGGGTTTTTATAGCGAGAAATCATATTTGATAATTTAAATGAGCGACTAGGAGAAATTATATAACAAAATTTTACTCTTGAATCTTCATTTTCTTGAACTGACATATACATTTTTCTTTGTGGTTTTATGATTAGTGAAATTTTGGATTGAAAACTTTTGAAATTGAGATAATCTGTGTTTCTTTTATATACGGGTTTTTATAGCGAGAAATCATATTTGATACTTTAAATGAGCGACTAGGAGAAATTATATAACAAAATTTTACTCTTAAATCTTCATTTTCTTGAACTGACATATACATTTTTCTTTGTGGTTTTATGATTAGTGAAATTTTGGATTGAAAACTTTTGAAATTGAGATAATCTGTGTTTCTATTATATACGGGTTTTTATAGCGAGAAATCATATTTGATAATTTAAATGAGCGACTAGGAGAAATTATATAACAAAATTTTACTCTTGAATCTTCATTTTCTTGAACTGACATATACATTTTTCTTTGTGGTTTTATGATTAGTGAAATTTTGGATTGAAAACTTTTGAAATTGAGATAATCTGTGTTTCTATTATATACGGGTTTTTATAGCGAGAAATCATATTTGATACTTTAAATGAGCGACTAGGAGAAATTATATAACAAAATTTTACTCTTGAATCTTCATTTTCTTGAACTGACATATACATTTTTCTTTGTGGTTTTATGATTAGTGAAATTTTGGATTGAAAACTTTTGAAATTGAGATAATCTGTGTTTCTATTATATACGGGTTTTTATAGCGAGAAATCATATTTGATACTTTAAATGAGCGACTAGGAGAAATTATATAACAAAATTTTACTCTTGAATCTTCATTTTCTTGAACTGACATATACATTTTTCTTTGTGGTTTTATGATTAGTGAAATTTTGGATTGAAAACTTTTGAAATTGAGATAATCTGTGTTTCTATTATATACGGGTTTTTATAGCGAGAAATCATATTTGATACTTTAAATGAGCGACTAGGAGAAATTATATAACAAAATTTTACTCTTGAATCTTCATTTTCTTGAACTGACATATACATTTTTCTTTGTGGTTTTATGATTAGTGAAATTTTGGATTGAAAACTTTTGAAATTGAGATAATCTGTGTTTCTTTTATATACGGGTTTTTATAGCGAGAAATCATATTTGATACTTTAATGGAGCGACTAGGAGAAATTATATAACAAAATTTTACTCTTAAATCTTCATTTTCTTGAACTGATATATACATTTTTCTTTGTGGTTTTATGATTAGTGAAATTTTGGATTGAAAACTTTTGAAATTGAGATAATCTGTGTTTCTATTATATACGGGTTTTTATAGCGAGAAATCATATTTGATAATTTAAATGAGCGACTAGGAGAAATTATATAACAAAATTTTACTCTTGAATCTTCATTTTCTTGAACTGACATATACATTTTTCTTTGTGGTTTTATGATTAGTGAAATTTTGGATTGAAAACTTTTGAAATTGAGATAATCTGTGTTTCTATTATATACGGGTTTTTATAGCGAGAAATCATATTTGATACTTTAAATGAGCGACTAGGAGAAATTATATAACAAAATTTTACTCTTGAATCTTCATTTTCTTGAACTGACATATACATTTTTCTTTGTGGTTTTATGATTAGTGAAATTTTGGATTGAAAACCTTTGACATTGAGATAATCTGTGTTTCTATTATATACGGGTTTTTATAGCGAGAAATCATATTTGATACTTTAAATGAGCGACTAGGAGAAATTATATAACAAAATTTTACTCTTGAATCTTCATTTTCTTGAACTGACATATACATTTTTCTTTGTGGTTTTATGATTAGTGAAATTTTGGATTGAAAACTTTTGAAATTGAGATAATCTGTGTTTCTATTATATACGGGTTTTTATAGCGAGAAATCATATTTGATACTTTAAATGAGCGACTAGGAGAAATTATATAACAAAATTTTACTCTTGAATCTTCATTTTCTTGAACTGACATATACATTTTTCTTTGTGGTTTTATGATTAGTGAAATTTTGGATTGAAAACCTTTGACATTGAGATAATCTGTGTTTCTATTATATACGGGTTTTTATAGCGAGAAATCATATTTGATACTTTAAATGAGCGACTAGGAGAAATTATATAACAAAATTTTACTCTTGAATCTTCATTTTATGGAACTGACATATACATTTTTCTTTGTGGTTTTATGATTAGTGAAATTTTGGATTGAAAACTTTTGAAATTGAGATAATCTGTGTTTCTATTATATACGGGTTTTTATAGCGAGAAATCATATTTGATACTTTAAATGAGCGACTAGGAGAAATTATATAACAAAATTTTACTCTTGAATCTTCATTTTCTTGAACTGACATATACATTTTTCTTTGTGGTTTTATGATTAGTGAAATTTTAGATTGAAAACCTTTGACATTGAGATAATCTGTGTTTCTATTATATACGGGTTTTTATAGCGAGAAATCATATTTGATACTTTAAATGAGCGACTAGGAGAAATTATATAACAAAATTTTACTCTTGAATCTTCATTTTCTTGAACTGACATATACATTTTTCTTTGTGGTTTTATGATTAGTGAAATTTTGGATTGAAAACTTTTGAAATTGAGATAATCTGTGTTTCTATTATATACGGGTTTTTATAGCGAGAAATCATATTTGATACTTTAAATGAGCGACTAGGAGAAATTATATAACAAAATTTTACTCTTGAATCTTCATTTTCTTGAACTGACATATACATTTTTCTTTGTGGTTTTATGATTAGTGAAATTTTGGATTGAAAACTTTTGAAATTGAGATAATCTGTGTTTCTATTATATACGGGTTTTTATAGCGAGAAATCATATTTGATACTTTAAATGAGCGACTAGGAGAAATTATATAACAAAATTTTACTCTTGAATCTTCATTTTCTTGAACTGACATATACATTGTTCTTTGTGGTTTTATGATTAGTGAAATTTTGGATTGAAAACTTTTGAAATTGAGATAATCTGTGTTTCTATTATATACGGGTTTTTATAGCGAGAAATCATATTTGATAATTTAAATGAGCGACTAGGAGAAATTATATAACAAAATTTTACTCTTGAATCTTCATTTTCTTGAACTGACATATACATTTTTCTTTGTGGTTTTATGATTAGTGAAATTTTGGATTGAAAACTTTTGAAATTGAGATAATCTGTGTTTCTATTATATACGGGTTTTTATAGCGAGAAATCATATTTGATACTTTAAATGAGCGACTAGGAGAAATTATATAACAAAATTTTACTCTTGAATCTTCATTTTCTTGAACTGACATATACATTTTTCTTTGTGGTTTTATGATTAGTGAAATTTTGGATTGAAAACTTTTGAAATTGAGATAATCTGTGTTTCTATTATATACGGGTTTTTATAGCGAGAAATCATATTTGATAATTTAAATGAGCGAATAGGAGAAATTATATAACAAAATTTTACTCTTAAATCTTCATTTTCTTGAACTGACATATACATTTTTCTTTGTGGTTTTATGATTAGTGAAATTTTGGATTGAAAACTTTTGAAATTGAGATAATCTGTGTTTCTATTATATACGGGTTTTTATAGCGAGAAATCATATTTGATACTTTAAATGAGCGACTAGGAGAAATTATATAACAAAATTTTACTCTTGAATCTTCATTTTCTTGAACTGACATATACATTTTTCTTTGTGGTTTTATGATTAGTGAAATTTTGGATTGAAAACTTTTGAAATTGAGATAATCTGTGTTTCTATTATATACGGGTTTTTATAGCGAGAAATCATATTTGATAATTTAAATGAGCGACTAGGAGAAATTATATAACAAAATTTTACTCTTGAATCTTCATTTTCTTGAACTGACATATACATTTTTCTTTGTGGTTTTATGATTAGTGAAATTTTGGATTGAAAACTTTTGAAATTGAGATAATCTGTGTTTCTATTATATACGGGTTTTTATAGCGAGAAATCATATTTGATAATTTAAATGAGCGACTAGGAGAAATTATATAACAAAATTTTACTCTTGAATCTTCATTTTCTTGAACTGACATATACATTTTTCTTTGTGGTTTTATGATTAGTGAAATTTTGGATTGAAAACTTTTGAAATTGAGATAATCTGTGTTTCTATTATAGACGGGTTTTTATAGCGAGAAATCATATTTGATACTTTAAATGAGCGACTAGGAGAAATTATATAACAAAATTTTACTCTTGAATCTTCATTTTCTTGAACTGACATATACATTTTTCTTTGTGGTTTTATGATTAGTGAAATTTTGGATTGAAAACTTTTGAAATTGAGATAATCTGTGTTTCTATTATATACGGGTTTTTATAGCGAGAAATCATATTTGATAATTTAAATGAGCGACTAGGAGAAATTATATAACAAAATTTTACTCTTGAATCTTCATTTTCTTGAACTGACATATACATTTTTCTTTGTGGTTTTATGATTAGTGAAATTTTGGATTGAAAACTTTTGAAATTGAGATAATCTGTGTTTCTATTATATACGGGTTTTTATAGCGAGAAATCATATTTGATACTTTAAATGAGCGACTAGGAGAAATTATATAACAAAATTTTACTCTTGAATCTTCATTTTCTTGAACTGACATATACATTGTTCTTTGTGGTTTTATGATTAGTGAAATTTTGGATTGAAAACTTTTGAAATTGAGATAATCTGTGTTTCTATTATATACGGGTTTTTATAGCGAGAAATCATATTTGATACTTTAAATGAGCGACTAGGAGAAATTATATAACAAAATTTTACTCTTGAATCTTCATTTTCTTGAACTGACATATACATTTTTCTTTGTGGTTTTATGATTAGTGAAATTTTGGATTGAAAACTTTTGAAATTGAGATAATCTGTGTTTCTATTATATACGGGTTTTTATAGCGAGAAATCATATTTGATACTTTAAATGAGCGACTAGGAGAAATTATATAACAAAATTTTACTCTTGAATCTTCATTTTCTTGAACTGACATATACATTGTTCTTTGTGGTTTTATGATTAGTGAAATTTTGGATTGAAAACTTTTGAAATTGAGATAATCTGTGTTTCTATTATATACGGGTTTTTATAGCGAGAAATCATATTTGATACTTTAAATGAGCGACTAGGAGAAATTATATAACAAAATTTTACTCTTGAATCTTCATTTTCTTGAACTGACATATACATTTTTCTTTGTGGTTTTATGATTAGTGAAATTTTGGATTGAAAACCTTTGACATTGAGATAATCTGTGTTTCTATTATATACGGGTTTTTATAGCGAGAAATCATATTTGATACTTTAAATGAGCGACTAGGAGAAATTATATAACAAAATTTTACTCTTGAATCTTCATTTTCTTGAACTGACATATACATTGTTCTTTGTGGTTTTATGATTAGTGAAATTTTGGATTGAAAACTTTTGAAATTGAGATAATCTGTGTTTCTATTATATACGGGTTTTTATAGCGAGAAATCATATTTGATACTTTAAATGAGCGACTAGGAGAAATTATATAACAAAATTTTACTCTTGAATCTTCATTTTCTTGAACTGACATATACATTTTTCTTTGTGGTTTTATGATTAGTGAAATTTTGGATTGAAAACTTTTGAAATTGAGATAATCTGTGTTTCTATTATATACGGGTTTTTATAGCGAGAAATCATATTTGATAATTTAAATGAGCGACTAGGAGAAATTATATAACAAAATTTTACTCTTGAATCTTCATTTTCTTGAACTGACATATACATTTTTCTTTGTGGTTTTATGATTAGTGAAATTTTGGATTGAAAACTTTTGAAATTGAGATAATCTCTGTTTCTATTATATACGGGTTTTTATAGCGAGAAATCATATTTGATACTTTAAATGAGCGACTAGGAGAAATTATATAACAAAATTTTACTCTTGAATCTTCATTTTCTTGAACTGACATATACAATAGTCTTTGTGGTTTTATGATTAGTGAAATTTTGGATTGAAAACTTTTGAAATTGAGATAATCTGTGTTTCTATTATATACGGGTTTTTATAGCGAGAAATCATATTTGATAATTTAAATGAGCGACTAGGAGAAATTATATAACAAAATTTTACTCTTGAATCTTCATTTTCTTGAACTGACATATACATTTTTCTTTGTGGTTTTATGATTAGTGAAATTTTGGATTGAAAACTTTTGAAATTGAGATAATCTGTGTTTCTATTATATACGGGTTTTTATAGCGAGAAATCATATTTGATAATTTAAATGAGCGACTAGGAGAAATTATATAACAAAATTTTACTCTTGAATCTTCATTTTCTTGAACTGACATATACATTTTTCTTTGTGGTTTTATGATTAGTGAAATTTTGGATTGAAAACTTTTGAAATTGAGATAATCTGTGTTTCTATTATATACGGGTTTTTATAGCGAGAAATCATATTTGATACTTTAAATGAGCGACTAGGAGAAATTATATAACAAAATTTTACTCTTGAATCTTCATTTACTTGAACTGACATATACATTTTTCTTTGTGGTTTTATGATTAGTGAAATTTTGGATTGAAAACTTTTGAAATTGAGATAATCTGTGTTTCTATTATATACGGGTTTTTATAGCGAGAAATCATATTTGATACTTTAAATGAGCGACTAGGAGAAATTATATAACAAAATTTTACTCTTGAATCTTCATTTTCTTGAACTGACATATACATTTTTCTTTGTGGTTTTATGATTAGTGAAATTTTGGATTGAAAACTTTTGAAATTGAGATAATCTGTGTTTCTATTATATACGGGTTTTTATAGCGAGAAATCATATTTGATACTTTAAATGAGCGACTAGGAGAAATTATATAACAAAATTTTACTCTTGAATCTTCATTTTTTTGAACTGACATATACATTTTTCTTTGTGGTATTATGATTAGTGAAATTTTGGATTGAAAACTTTTGAAATTGAGATAATCTGTGTTTCTATTATATACGGGTTTTTATAGCGAGAAATCATATTTGATACTTTAAATGAGCGACTAGGAGAAATTATATAACAAAATTTTACTCTTGAATCTTCATTTTCTTGAACTGACATATACATTTTTCTTTGTGGTTTTATGATTAGTGAAATTTTGGATTGAAAACCTTTGACATTGAGATAATCTGTGTTTCTATTATATACGGGTTTTTATAGCGAGAAATCATATTTGATAATTTAAATGAGCGACTAGGAGAAATTATATAACAAAATTTTACTCTTGAATCTTCATTTTCTTGAACTGACATATACATTTTTCTTTGTGGTTTTATGATTAGTGAAATTTTGGATTGAAAACTTTTGAAATTGAGATAATCTGTGTTTCTATTATATACGGGTTTTTATAGCGAGAAATCATATTTGATACTTTAAATGAGCGACTAGGAGAAATTATATAACAAAATTTTACTCTTGAATCTTCATTTTCTTGAACTGACATATACATTTTTCTTTGTGGTTTTATGATTAGTGAAATTTTGGATTGAAAACTTTTGAAATTGAGATAATCTGTGTTTCTATTATATACGGGTTTTTATAGCGAGAAATCATATTTGATATTTTAAATGAGCGACTAGGAGAAATTATATAACAAAATTTTACTCTTGAATCTTCATTTTCTTGAACTGACATATACATTTTTCTTTGTGGTTTTATGATTAGTGAAATTTTGGATTGAAAACCTTTGACATTGAGATAATCTGTGTTTCTATTATATACGGGTTTTTATAGCGAGAAATCATATTTGATAATTTAAATGAGCGACTAGGAGAAATTATATAACAAAATTTTACTCTTGAATCTTCATTTTCTTGAACTGACATATACATTTTTCTTTGTGGTTTTATGATTAGTGAAATTTTGGATTGAAAACTTTTGAAATTGAGATAATCTGTGTTTCTATTATATACGGGTTTTTATAGCGAGAAATCATATTTGATATTTTAAATGAGCGACTAGGAGAAATTATATAACAAAATTTTACTCTTGAATCTTCATTTTCTTGAACTGACATATACATTTTTCTTTGTGGTTTTATGATTAGTGAAATTTTGGATTGAAAACTTTTGAAATTGAGATAATCTGTGTTTCTATTATATACGGGTTTTTATAGCGAGAAATCATATTTGATACTTTAAATGAGCGACTAGGAGAAATTATATAACAAAATTTTACTCTTGAATCTTCATTTTCTTGAACTGACATATACATTTTTCTTTGTGGTTTTATGATTAGTGAAATTTTGGATTGAAAACTTTTGAAATTGAGATAATCTGTGTTTCTATTATATACGGGTTTTTATAGCGAGAAATCATATTTGATACTTTAAATGAGCGACTAGGAGAAATTATATAACAAAATTTTACTCTTGAATCTTCATTTTCTTGAACTGACATATACATTTTTCTTTGTGGTTTTATGATTAGTGAAATTTTGGATTGAAAACCTTTGACATTGAGATAATCTGTGTTTCTATTATATACGGGTTTTTATAGCGAGAAATCATATTTGATAATTTAAATGAGCGACTAGGAGAAATTATATAACAAAATTTTACTCTTGAATCTTCATTTTCTTGAACTGACATAAACATTTTTCTTTGTGGTTTTATGATTAGTGAAATTTTGGATTGAAAACTTTTGAAATTGAGATAATCTGTGTTTCTATTATATACGGGTTTTTATAGCGAGAAATCATATTTGATACTTTAAATGAGCGACTAGGAGAAATTATATAACAAAATTTTACTCTTGAATCTTCATTTTCTTGAACTGACATATACATTTTTCTTTGTGGTTTTATGATTGGTGAAATTTTGGATTGAAAACTTTTGAAATTGAGATAATCTGTGTTTCTATTATATACGGGTTTTTATAGCGAGAAATCATATTTGATACTTTAAATGAGCGACTAGGAGAAATTATATAACAAAATTTTACTCTTGAATCTTCATTTTCTTGAACTGACATATACATTTTTCTTTGTGGTTTTATGATTAGTGAAATTTTGGATTGAAAACTTTTGAAATTGAGATAATCTGTGTTTCTATTATATACGGGTTTTTATAGCGAGAAATCATATTTGATACTTTAAATGAGCGACTAGGAGAAATTATATAACAAAATTTTACTCTTGAATCTTCATTTTTTTGAACTGACATATACATTTTTCTTTGTGGTTTTATGATTAGTGAAATTTTGGATTGAAAACTTTTGAAATTGAGATAATCTGTGTTTCTATTATATACGGGTTTTTATAGCGAGAAATCATATTTGATAATTTAAATGAGCGACTAGGAGAAATTATATAACAAAATTTTACTCTTGAATCTTCATTTTCTTGAACTGACATATACATTTTTCTTTGTGGTTTTATGATTAGTGAAATTTTGGATTGAAAACTTTTGAAATTGAGATAATCTGTGTTTCTATTATATACGGGTTTTTATAGCGAGAAATCATATTTGATATTTTAAATGAGCGACTAGGAGAAATTATATAACAAAATTTTACTCTTGAATCTTCATTTTCTTGAACTGACATATACATTTTTCTTTGTGGTTTTATGATTAGTGAAATTTTGGATTGAAAACTTTTGAAATTGAGATAATCTGTGTTTCTATTATATACGGGTTTTTATAGCGAGAAATCATATTTGATATTTTAAATGAGCGACTAGGAGAAATTATATAACAAAATTTTACTCTTGAATCTTCATTTTCTTGAACTGACATATACATTTTTCTTTGTGGTTTTATGATTAGTGAAATTTTGGATTGAAAACTTTTGAAATTGAGATAATCTGTGTTTCTATTATATACGGGTTTTTATAGCGAGAAATCATATTTGATAATTTAAATGAGCGACTAGGAGAAATTATATAACAAAATTTTACTCTTGAATCTTCATTTTCTTGAACTGAATTATACATTTTTCTTTGTGGTTTTATGATTAGTGAAATTTTGGATTGAAAACTTTTGAAATTGAGATAATCTGTGTTTCTATTATATACGGGTTTTTATAGCGAGAAATCATATTTGATACTTTAAATGAGCGACTAGGAGAAATTATATAACAAAATTTTACTCTTGAATCTTCATTTTCTTGAACTGACATATACATTTTTCTTTGTGGTTTTATGATTAGTGAAATTTTGGATTGAAAACTTTTGAAATTGAGATAATCTGTGTTCCTATTATATACGGGTTTTTATAGCGAGAAATCCTATTTGATACTTTAAATGAGCGACTAGGAGAAATTATATAACAAAATTTTACTCTTGAATCTTCATTTTCTTGAACTGACATATACATTTTTCTTTGTGGTTTTATGATTAGTGAAATTTTGGATTGAAAACCTTTGACATTGAGATAATCTGTGTTTCTATTATATACGGGTTTTTATAGCGAGAAATCATATTTGATAATTTAAATGAGTAACTAGGAGAAATTATATAACAAAATTTTACTCTTGAATCTTCATTTTCTTGAACTGACATATACATTTTTCTTTGTGGTTTTATGATTAGTGAAATTTTGGATTGAAAACTTTTGAAATTGAGATAATCTGTGTTTCTATTATATACGGGTTTTTATAGCGAGAAATCATATTTGATATTTTAAATGAGCGACTAGGAGAAATTATATAACAAAATTTTACTCTTGAATCTTCATTTTCTTGAACTGACATATACATTTTTCTTTGTGGTTTTATGATTAGTGAAATTTTGGATTGAAAACTTTTGAAATTGAGATAATCTGTGTTTCTATTATATACGGGTTTTTATAGCGAGAAATCATATTTGATATTTTAAATGAGCGACTAGGAGAAATTATATAACAAAATTTTACTCTTGAATCTTCATTTTCTTGAACTGACATATACATTTTTCTTTGTGGTTTTATGATTAGTGAAATTTTGGATTGAAAACCTTTGACATTGAGATAATCTGTGTTTCTATTATATACGGGTTTTTATAGCGAGAAATCATATTTGATAATTTAAATGAGTAACTAGGAGAAATTATATAACAAAATTTTACTCTTGAATCTTCATTTTCTTGAACTGACATATACATTTTTCTTTGTGGTTTTATGATTAGTGAAATTTTGGATTGAAAACTTTTGAAATTGAGATAATCTGTGTTTCTATTATATACGGGTTTTTATAGCGAGAAATCATATTTGATATTTTAAATGAGCGACTAGGAGAAATTATATAACAAAATTTTACTCTTGAATCTTCATTTTCTTGAACTGACATATACATTTTTCTTTGTGGTTTTATGATTAGTGAAATTTTGGATTGAAAACTTTTGAAATTGAGATAATCTGTGTTTCTATTATATACGGGTTTTTATAGCGAGAAATCATATTTGATACTTTAAATGAGCGACTAGGAGAAATTATATAACAAAATTTTACTCTTGAATCTTCATTTTCTTGAACTGACATATACATTTTTCTTTGTGGTTTTATGATTGGTGAAATTTTGGATTGAAAACTTTTGAAATTGAGATAATCTGTGTTTCTATTATATACGGGTTTTTATAGCGAGAAATCATATTTGATACTTTAAATGAGCGACTAGGAGAAATTATATAACAAAATTTTACTCTTGAATCTTCATTTTCTTGAACTGACATACACATTTTTCTTTGTGGTTTTATGATTAGTGAAATTTTGGATTGAAAACCTTTGACATTGAGATAATCTGTGTTTCTATTATATACGGGTTTTTATAGCGAGAAATCATATTTGATAATTTAAATGAGCGACTAGGAGAAATTATATAACAAAATTTTACTCTTGAATCTTCATTTTCTTGAACTGACATATACATTTTTCTTTGTGGTTTTATGATTAGTGAAATTTTGGATTGAAAACTTTTGAAATTGAGATAATCTGTGTTTCTATTATATACGGGTTTTTATAGCGAGAAATCATATTTGATACTTTAAATGAGCGACTAGGAGAAATTATATAACAAAATTTTACTCTTGAATCTTCATTTTCTTGAACTGACATATACATTTTTCTTTGTGGTTTTATGATTAGTGAAATTTTGGATTGAAAACTTTTGAAATTGAGATAATCTGTGTTTCTATTATATACGGGTTTTTATAGCGAGAAATCATATTTGATATTTTAAATGAGCGACTAGGAGAAATTATATAACAAAATTTTACTCTTGAATCTTCATTTTCTTGAACTGACATATACATTTTTCTTTGTGGTTTTATGATTAGTGAAATTTTGGATTGAAAACCTTTGACATTGAGATAATCTGTGTTTCTATTATATACGGGTTTTTATAGCGAGAAATCATATTTGATAATTTAAATGAGCGACTAGGAGAAATTATATAACAAAATTTTACTCTTGAATCTTCATTTTCTTGAACTGACATATACATTTTTCTTTGTGGTTTTATGATTAGTGAAATTTTGGATTGAAAACTTTTGAAATTGAGATAATCTGTGTTTCTATTATATACGGGTTTTTATAGCGAGAAATCATATTTGATATTTTAAATGAGCGACTAGGAGAAATTATATAACAAAATTTTACTCTTGAATCTTCATTTTCTTGAACTGACATATACATTTTTCTTTGTGGTTTTATGATTAGTGAAATTTTGGATTGAAAACTTTTGAAATTGAGATAATCTGTGTTTCTATTATATACGGGTTTTTATAGCGAGAAATCATATTTGATACTTTAAATGAGCGACTAGGAGAAATTATATAACAAAATTTTACTCTTGAATCTTCATTTTCTTGAACTGACATATACATTTTTCTTTGTGGTTTTATGATTAGTGAAATTTTGGATTGAAAACTTTTGAAATTGAGATAATCTGTGTTTCTATTATATACGGGTTTTTATAGCGAGAAATCATATTTGATACTTTAAATGAGCGACTAGGAGAAATTATATAACAAAATTTTACTCTTGAATCTTCATTTTCTTGAACTGACATATACATTTTTCTTTGTGGTTTTATGATTAGTGAAATTTTGGATTGAAAACCTTTGACATTGAGATAATCTGTGTTTCTATTATATACGGGTTTTTATAGCGAGAAATCATATTTGATAATTTAAATGAGCGACTAGGAGAAATTATATAACAAAATTTTACTCTTGAATCTTCATTTTCTTGAACTGACATAAACATTTTTCTTTGTGGTTTTATGATTAGTGAAATTTTGGATTGAAAACTTTTGAAATTGAGATAATCTGTGTTTCTATTATATACGGGTTTTTATAGCGAGAAATCATATTTGATACTTTAAATGAGCGACTAGGAGAAATTATATAACAAAATTTTACTCTTGAATCTTCATTTTCTTGAACTGACATATACATTTTTCTTTGTGGTTTTATGATTGGTGAAATTTTGGATTGAAAACTTTTGAAATTGAGATAATCTGTGTTTCTATTATATACGGGTTTTTATAGCGAGAAATCATATTTGATACTTTAAATGAGCGACTAGGAGAAATTATATAACAAAATTTTACTCTTGAATCTTCATTTTCTTGAACTGACATATACATTTTTCTTTGTGGTTTTATGATTAGTGAAATTTTGGATTGAAAACTTTTGAAATTGAGATAATCTGTGTTTCTATTATATACGGGTTTTTATAGCGAGAAATCATATTTGATACTTTAAATGAGCGACTAGGAGAAATTATATAACAAAATTTTACTCTTGAATCTTCATTTTTTTGAACTGACATATACATTTTTCTTTGTGGTTTTATGATTAGTGAAATTTTGGATTGAAAACTTTTGAAATTGAGATAATCTGTGTTTCTATTATATACGGGTTTTTATAGCGAGAAATCATATTTGATAATTTAAATGAGCGACTAGGAGAAATTATATAACAAAATTTTACTCTTGAATCTTCATTTTCTTGAACTGACATATACATTTTTCTTTGTGGTTTTATGATTAGTGAAATTTTGGATTGAAAACTTTTGAAATTGAGATAATCTGTGTTTCTATTATATACGGGTTTTTATAGCGAGAAATCATATTTGATATTTTAAATGAGCGACTAGGAGAAATTATATAACAAAATTTTACTCTTGAATCTTCATTTTCTTGAACTGACATATACATTTTTCTTTGTGGTTTTATGATTAGTGAAATTTTGGATTGAAAACTTTTGAAATTGAGATAATCTGTGTTTCTATTATATACGGGTTTTTATAGCGAGAAATCATATTTGATATTTTAAATGAGCGACTAGGAGAAATTATATAACAAAATTTTACTCTTGAATCTTCATTTTCTTGAACTGACATATACATTTTTCTTTGTGGTTTTATGATTAGTGAAATTTTGGATTGAAAACTTTTGAAATTGAGATAATCTGTGTTTCTATTATATACGGGTTTTTATAGCGAGAAATCATATTTGATAATTTAAATGAGCGACTAGGAGAAATTATATAACAAAATTTTACTCTTGAATCTTCATTTTCTTGAACTGAATTATACATTTTTCTTTGTGGTTTTATGATTAGTGAAATTTTGGATTGAAAACTTTTGAAATTGAGATAATCTGTGTTTCTATTATATACGGGTTTTTATAGCGAGAAATCATATTTGATACTTTAAATGAGCGACTAGGAGAAATTATATAACAAAATTTTACTCTTGAATCTTCATTTTCTTGAACTGACATATACATTTTTCTTTGTGGTTTTATGATTAGTGAAATTTTGGATTGAAAACTTTTGAAATTGAGATAATCTGTGTTTCTATTATATACGGGTTTTTATAGCGAGAAATCCTATTTGATACTTTAAATGAGCGACTAGGAGAAATTATATAACAAAATTTTACTCTTGAATCTTCATTTTCTTGAACTGACATATACATTTTTCTTTGTGGTTTTATGATTAGTGAAATTTTGGATTGAAAACTTTTGAAATTGAGATAATCTGTGTTTCTATTATATACGGGTTTTTATAGCGAGAAATCATATTTGATATTTTAAATGAGCGACTAGGAGAAATTATATAACAAAATTTTACTCTTGAATCTTCATTTTCTTGAACTGACATATACATTTTTCTTTGTGGTTTTATGATTAGTGAAATTTTGGATTGAAAACTTTTGAAATTGAGATAATCTGTGTTTCTATTATATACGGGTTTTTATAGCGAGAAATCATATTTGATAATTTAAATGAGCGACTAGGAGAAATTATATAACAAAATTTTACTCTTGAATCTTCATTTTCTTGAACTGACATATACATTTTTCTTTGTGGTTTTATGATTAGTGAAATTTTGGATTGAAAACTTTTGAAATTGAGATAATCTGTGTTTCTATTATATACGGGTTTTTATAGCGAGAAATCATATTTGATATTTTAAATGAGCGACTAGGAGAAATTATATAACAAAATTTTACTCTTGAATCTTCATTTTCTTGAACTGACATATACATTTTTCTTTGTGATTTTATGATTAGTGAAATTTTGGATTGAAAACTTTTGAAATTGAAATAATCTGTGTTTCTATTATATACGGGTTTTTATAGCGAGAAATCATATTTGATAATTTAAATGAGCGACTAGGAGAAATTATATAACAAAATTTTACTCTTGAATCTTCATTTTCTTGAACTGACATATACATTTTTCTTTGTGGTTTTATGATTAGTGAAATTTTGGATTGAAAACTTTTGAAATTGAGATAATCTGTGTTTCTATTATATACGGGTTTTTATAGCGAGAAATCATATTTGATACTTTAAATGAGCGACTAGGAGAAATTATATAACAAAATTTTACTCTTGAATCTTCATTTTCTTGAACTGACATATACATTTTTCTTTGTGGTTTTATGATTAGTGAAATTTTGGATTGAAAACCTTTGACATTGAGATAATCTGTGTTTCTATTATATACGGGTTTTTATAGCGAGAAATCATATTTGATAATTTAAATGAGCGACTAGGAGAAATTATATAACAAAATTTTACTCTTGAATCTTCATTTTCTTGAACTGACATATACATTTTTCTTTGTGGTTTTATGATTAGTGAAATTTTGGATTGAAAACCTTTGACATTGAGATAATCTGTGTTTCTATTATATACGGGTTTTTATAGCGAGAAATCATATTTGATAATTTAAATGAGCGACTAGGAGAAATTATATAACAAAATTTTACTCTTGAATCTTCATTTTCTTGAACTGACATATACATTTTTCTTTGTGGTTTTATGATTAGTGAAATTTTGGATTGAAAACTTTTGAAATTGAGATAATCTGTGTTTCTATTATATACGGGTTTTTATAGCGAGAAATCATATTTGATACTTTAAATGAGCGACTAGGAGAAATTATATAACAAAATTTTACTCTTGAATCTTCATTTTCTTGAACTGACATATACATTTTTCTTTGTGGTTTTATGATTAGTGAAATTTTGGATTGAAAACCTTTGACATTGAGATAATCTGTGTTTCTATTATATACGGGTTTTTATAGCGAGAAATCATATTTGATAATTTAAATGAGCGACTAGGAGAAATTATATAACAAAATTTTACTCTTGAATCTTCATTTTCTTGAACTGACATATACATTTTTCTTTGTGGTTTTATGATTAGTGAAATTTTGGATTGAAAACCTTTGACATTGAGATAATCTGTGTTTCTATTATATACGGGTTTTTATAGCGAGAAATCATATTTGATACTTTAAATGAGCGACTAGGAGAAATTATATAACAAAATTTTACTCTTGAATCTTCATTTTCTTGAACTGACATATACATTTTTCTTTGTGGTTTTATGATTAGTGAAATTTTGGATTGAAAACCTTTGACATTGAGATAATCTGTGTTTCTATTATATACGGGTTTTTATAGCGAGAAATCATATTTGATAATTTAAATGAGCGACTAGGAGAAATTATATAACAAAATTTTACTCTTGAATCTTCATTTTCTTGAACTGACATATACATTTTTCTTTGTGGTTTTATGATTAGTGAAATTTTGGATTGAAAACTTTTGAAATTGAGATAATCTGTGTTTCTATTATATACGGGTTTTTATAGCGAGAAATCATATTTGATACTTTAAATGAGCGACTAGGAGAAATTATATAACAAAATTTTACTCTTGAATCTTCATTTTCTTGAACTGACATATACATTTTTCTTTGTGGTTTTATGATTAGTGAAATTTTGGATTGAAAACTTTTGAAATTGAGATAATCTGTGTTTCTATTAAATACGGGTTTTTATAGCGAGAAATCATATTTGATACTTTAAATGAGCGACTAGGAGAAATTATATAACAAAATTTTACTCTTGAATCTTCATTTTCTTGAACTGACATATACATTTTTCTTTGTGGTTTTATGATTAGTGAAATTTTGGATTGAAAACTTTTGAAATTGAGATAATCTGTGTTTCTATTATATACGGGTTTTTATAGCGAGAAATCATATTTGATAATTTAAATGAGCGACTAGGAGAAATTATATAACAAAATTTTACTCTTGAATCTTCATTTTCTTGAACTGACATATACATTTTTCTTTGTGGTTTTATGATTAGTGAAATTTTGGATTGAAAACTTTTGAAATTGAGATAATCTGTGTTTCTATTATATACGGGTTTTTATAGCGAGAAATCATATTTGATACTTTAAATGAGCGACTAGGAGAAATTATATAACAAAATTTTACTCTTGAATCTTCATTTTCTTGAACTGACATATACATTTTTCTTTGTGGTTTTATGATTAGTGAAATTTTGGATTGAAAACTTTTGAAATTGAGATAATCTGTGTTTCTATTATATACGGGTTTTTATAGCGAGAAATCATATTTGATACTTTAAATGAGCGACTAGGAGAAATTATATAACAAAATTTTACTCTTGAATCTTCATTTTCTTGAACTGACATATACATTTTTCTTTGTGGTTTTATGATTAGTGAAATTTTGGATTGAAAACTTTTGAAATTGAGATAATCTGTGTTTCTATTATATACGGGTTTTTATAGCGAGAAATCATATTTGATAATTTAAATGAGCGACTAGGAGAAATTATATAACAAAATTTTACTCTTGAATCTTCATTTTCTTGAACTGACATATACATTTTTCTTTGTGGTTTTATGATTAGTGAAATTTTGGATTGAAAACTTTTGAAATTGAGATAATCTGTGTTTCTATTATATACGGGTTTTTATAGCGAGAAATCATATTTGATATTTTAAATGAGCGACTAGGAGAAATTATATAACAAAATTTTACTCTTGAATCTTCATTTTCTTGAACTGACATATACATTTTTCTTTGTGGTTTTATGATTAGTGAAATTTTGGATTGAAAACTTTTGAAATTGAGATAATCTGTGTTTCTATTATATACGGGTTTTTATAGCGAGAAATCATATTTGATACTTTAAATGAGCGACTAGGAGAAATTATATAACAAAATTTTACTCTTGAATCTTCATTTTCTTGAACTGACATATATATTTTTCTTTGTGGTTTTATGATTAGTGAAATTTTGGATTGAAAACCTTTGACATTGAGATAATCTGTGTTTCTATTATATACGGGTTTTTATAGCGAGAAATCATATTTGATAATTTAAATGAGCGACTAGGAGAAATTATATAACAAAATTTTACTCTTGAATCTTCATTTTCTTGAACTGACATATACATTTTTCTTTGTGGTTTTATGATTAGTGAAATTTTGGATTGAAAACTTTTGAAATTGAGATAATCTGTGTTTCTATTATATACGGGTTTTTATAGCGAGAAATCATATTTGATACTTTAAATGAGCGACTAGGAGAAATTATATAACAAAATTTTACTCTTGAATCTTCATTTTCTTGAACTGACATATACATTTTTCTTTGTGGTTTTATGATTAGTGAAATTTTGGATTGAAAACTTTTGAAATTGAGATAATCTGTGTTTCTATTATATACGGGTTTTTATAGCGAGAAATCATATTTGATACTTTAAATGAGCGACTAGGAGAAATTATATAACAAAATTTTACTCTTGAATCTTCATTTTCTTGAACTGACATATACATTTTTCTTTGTGGTTTTATGATTAGTGAAATTTTGGATTGAAAACTTTTGAAATTGAGATAATCTGTGTTTCTATTATATACGGGTTTTTATAGCGAGAAATCATATTTGATAATTTAAATGAGCGACTAGGAGAAATTATATAACAAAATTTTACTCTTGAATCTTCATTTTCTTGAACTGACATATACATTTTTCTTTGTGGTTTTATGATTAGTGAAATTTTGGATTGAAAACTTTTGAAATTGAGATAATCTGTGTTTCTATTATATACGGGTTTTTATAGCGAGAAATCATATTTGATACTTTAAATGAGCGACTAGGAGAAATTATATAACAAAATTTTACTCTTGAATCTTCATTTTCTTGAACTGACCTATACATTTTTCTTTGTGGTTTTATGATTAGTGAAATTTTGGATTGAAAACTTTTGAAATTGAGATAATCTGTGTTTCTATTATATACGGGTTTTTATAGCGAGAAATCATATTTGATAATTTAAATGAGCGACTAGGAGAAATTATATAACAAAATTTTACTCTTGAATCTTCATTTTCTTGAACTGACATATACATTTTTCTTTGTGGTTTTATGATTAGTGAAATTTTGGATTGAAAACTTTTGAAATTGAGATAATCTGTGTTTCTATTATATACGGGTTTTTATAGCGAAAAATCATATTTGATATTTTAAATGAGCGACTAGGAGAAATTATATAACAAAATTTTACTCTTGAATCTTCATTTTCTTGAACTGACATATACATTTTTCTTTGTGGTTTTATGATTAGTGAAATTTTGGATTGAAAACCTTTGACATTGAGATAATCTGTGTTTCTATTATATACGGGTTTTTATAGCGAGAAATCATATTTGATAATTTAAATGAGCGACTAGGAGAAATTATATAACAAAATTTTACTCTTGAATCTTCATTTTCTTGAACTGACATATACATTTTTCTTTGTGGTTTTATGATTAGTGAAATTTTGGATTGAAAACCTTTGACATTGAGATAATCTGTGTTTCTATTATATACGGGTTTTTATAGCGAGAAATCATATTTGATAATTTAAATGAGCGACTAGGAGAAATTATATAACAAAATTTTACTCTTGAATCTTCATTTTCTTGAACTGACATATACATTTTTCTTTGTGGTTTTATGATTAGTGAAATTTTGGATTGAAAACTTTTGAAATTGAGATAATCTGTGTTTCTATTATATACGGGTTTTTATAGCGAGAAATCATATTTGATACTTTAAATGAGCGACTAGGAGAAATTATATAACAAAATTTTACTCTTGAATCTTCATTTTCTTGAACTGACCTATACATTTTTCTTTGTGGTTTTATGATTAGTGAAATTTTGGATTGAAAACTTTTGAAATTGAGATAATCTGTGTTTCTATTATATACGGGTTTTTATAGCGAGAAATCATATTTGATACTTTAAATGAGCGACTAGGAGAAATTATATAACAAAATTTTACTCTTAAATCTTCATTTACTTGAACTGACATATACATTTTTCTTTGTGGTTTTATGATTAGTGAAATTTTGGATTGAAAACCTTTGACATTGAGATAATCTGTGTTTCTATTATATACGGGTTTTTATAGCGAGAAATCATATTTGATAATTTAAATGAGCGACTAGGAGAAATTATATAACAAAATTTTACTCTTGAATCTTCATTTTCTTGAACTGACATATACATTTTTCTTTGTGGTTTTATGATTAGTGAAATTTTGGATTGAAAACTTTTGAAATTGAGATAATCTGTGTTTCTATTATATACGGGTTTTTATAGCGAGAAATCATATTTGATACTTTAAATGAGCGACTAGGAGAAATTATATAACAAAATTTTACTCTTAAATCTTCATTTACTTGAACTGACATATACATTTTTCTTTGTGGTTTTATGATTAGTGAAATTTTGGATTGAAAACCTTTGACATTGAGATAATCTGTGTTTCTATTATATACGGGTTTTTATAGCGAGAAATCATATTTGATACTTTAAATGAGCGACTAGGAGAAATTATATAACAAAATTTTACTCTTGAATCTTCATTTTCTTGAACTGACATATACATTTTTCTTTGTGGTTTTATGATTAGTGAAATTTTGGATTGAAAACTTTTGAAATTGAGATAATCTGTGTTTCTATTATATACGGGTTTTTATAGCGAGAAATCATATTTGATATTTTAAATGAGCGACTAGGAGAAATTATATAACAAAATTTTACTCTTGAATCTTCATTTTCTTGAACTGACATATACATTTTTCTTTGTGGTTTTATGATTAGTGAAATTTTGGATTGAAAACTTTTGAAATTGAGATAATCTGTGTTTCTATTATATACGGGTTTTTATAGCGAGAAATCATATTTGATACTTTAAATGAGCGACTAGGAGAAATTATATAACAAAATTTTACTCTTGAATCTTCATTTTCTTGAACTGACATATACATTTTTCTTTGTGGTTTTATGATTAGTGAAATTTTGGATTGAAAACCTTTGACATTGAGATAATCTGTGTTTCTATTATATACGGGTTTTTATAGCGAGAAATCATATTTGATAATTTAAATGAGCGACTAGGAGAAATTATATAACAAAATTTTACTCTTGAATCTTCATTTTCTTGAACTGACATATACATTTTTCTTTGTGGTTTTATGATTAGTGAAATTTTGGATTGAAAACTTTTGAAATTGAGATAATCTGTGTTTCTATTATATACGGGTTTTTATAGCGAGAAATCATATTTGATACTTTAAATGAGCGACTAGGAGAAATTATATAACAAAATTTTACTCTTGAATCTTCATTTTCTTGAACTGACATATACATTTTTCTTTGTGGTTTTATGATTAGTGAAATTTTGGATTGAAAACTTTTGAAATTGAGATAATCTGTGTTTCTATTATATACGGGTTTTTATAGCGAGAAATCATATTTGATACTTTAAATGAGCGACTAGGAGAAATTATATAACAAAATTTTACTCTTGAATCTTCATTTTCTTGAACTGACATATACATTTTTCTTTGTGGTTTTATGATTAGTGAAATTTTGGATTGAAAACTTTTGAAATTGAGATAATCTGTGTTTCTATTATATACGGGTTTTTATAGCGAGAAATCATATTTGATAATTTAAATGAGCGACTAGGAGAAATTATATAACAAAATTTTACTCTTGAATCTTCATTTTCTTGAACTGACATATACATTTTTCTTTGTGGTTTTATGATTAGTGAAATTTTGGATTGAAAACTTTTGAAATTGAGATAATCTGTGTTTCTATTATATACGGGTTTTTATAGCGAGAAATCATATTTGATACTTTAAATGAGCGACTAGGAGAAATTATATAACAAAATTTTACTCTTGAATCTTCATATTCTTGAACTGACCTATACATTTTTCTTTGTGGTTTTATGATTAGTGAAATTTTGGATTGAAAACTTTTGAAATTGAGATAATCTGTGTTTCTATTATATACGGGTTTTTATAGCGAGAAATCATATTTGATAATTTAAATGAGCGACTAGGAGAAATTATATAACAAAATTTTACTCTTGAATCTTCATTTTCTTGAACTGACATATACATTTTTCTTTGTGGTTTTATGATTAGTGAAATTTTGGATTGAAAACTTTTGAAATTGAGATAATCTGTGTTTCTATTATATACGGGTTTTTATAGCGAAAAATCATATTTGATATTTTAAATGAGCGACTAGGAGAAATTATATAACAAAATTTTACTCTTGAATCTTCATTTTCTTGAACTGACATATACATTTTTCTTTGTGGTTTTATGATTAGTGAAATTTTGGATTGAAAACCTTTGACATTGAGATAATCTGTGTTTCTATTATATACGGGTTTTTATAGCGAGAAATCATATTTGATAATTTAAATGAGCGACTAGGAGAAATTATATAACAAAATTTTACTCTTGAATCTTCATTTTCTTGAACTGACATATACATTTTTCTTTGTGGTTTTATGATTAGTGAAATTTTGGATTGAAAACCTTTGACATTGAGATAATCTGTGTTTCTATTATATACGGGTTTTTATAGCGAGAAATCATATTTGATAATTTAAATGAGCGACTAGGAGAAATTATATAACAAAATTTTACTCTTGAATCTTCATTTTCTTGAACTGACATATACATTTTTCTTTGTGGTTTTATGATTAGTGAAATTTTGGATTGAAAACTTTTGAAATTGAGATAATCTGTGTTTCTATTATATACGGGTTTTTATAGCGAGAAATCATATTTGATACTTTAAATGAGCGACTAGGAGAAATTATATAACAAAATTTTACTCTTGAATCTTCATTTTCTTGAACTGACCTATACATTTTTCTTTGTGGTTTTATGATTAGTGAAATTTTGGATTGAAAACTTTTGAAATTGAGATAATCTGTGTTTCTATTATATACGGGTTTTTATAGCGAGAAATCATATTTGATACTTTAAATGAGCGACTAGGAGAAATTATATAACAAAATTTTACTCTTAAATCTTCATTTACTTGAACTGACATATACATTTTTCTTTGTGGTTTTATGATTAGTGAAATTTTGGATTGAAAACCTTTGACATTGAGATAATCTGTGTTTCTATTATATACGGGTTTTTATAGCGAGAAATCATATTTGATAATTTAAATGAGCGACTAGGAGAAATTATATAACAAAATTTTACTCTTGAATCTTCATTTTCTTGAACTGACATATACATTTTTCTTTGTGGTTTTATGATTAGTGAAATTTTGGATTGAAAACTTTTGAAATTGAGATAATCTGTGTTTCTATTATATACGGGTTTTTATAGCGAGAAATCATATTTGATACTTTAAATGAGCGACTAGGAGAAATTATATAACAAAATTTTACTCTTAAATCTTCATTTACTTGAACTGACATATACATTTTTCTTTGTGGTTTTATGATTAGTGAAATTTTGGATTGAAAACCTTTGACATTGAGATAATCTGTGTTTCTATTATATACGGGTTTTTATAGCGAGAAATCATATTTGATACTTTAAATGAGCGACTAGGAGAAATTATATAACAAAATTTTACTCTTGAATCTTCATTTTCTTGAACTGACCTATACATTTTTCTTTGTGGTTTTATGATTAGTGAAATTTTGGATTGAAAACTTTTGAAATTGAGATAATCTGTGTTTCTATTATATACGGGTTTTTATAGCGAGAAATCATATTTGATACTTTAAATGAGCGACTAGGAGAAATTATATAACAAAATTTTACTCTTGAATCTTCATTTTCTTGAACTGACATATACATTTTTCTTTGTGGTTTTATGATTAGTGAAATTTTGGATTGAAAACCTTTGACATTGAGATAATCTGTGTTTCTATTATATACGGGTTTTTATAGCGAGAAATCATATTTGATAATTTAAATGAGCGACTAGGAGAAATTATATAACAAAATTTTACTCTTGAATCTTCATTTTCTTGAACTGACATATACATTTTTCTTTGTGGTTTTATGATTAGTGAAATTTTGGATTGAAAACTTTTGAAATTGAGATAATCTGTGTTTCTATTATATACGGGTTTTTATAGCGAGAAATCATATTTGATACTTTAAATGAGCGACTAGGAGAAATTATATAACAAAATTTTACTCTTGAATCTTCATTTTCTTGAACTGACATATACATTTTTCTTTGTGGTTTTATGATTAGTGAAATTTTGGATTGAAAACTTTTGAAATTGAGATAATCTGTGTTTCTATTATATACGGGTTTTTATAGCGAGAAATCATATTTGATACTTTAAATGAGCAACTAGGAGAAATTATATAACAAAATTTTACTCTTGAATCTTCATTTTCTTGAACTGACATATACATTTTTCTTTGTGGTTTTATGATTAGTGAAATTTTGGATTGAAAACTTTTGAAATTGAGATAATCTGTGTTTCTATTATATACGGGTTTTTATAGCGAGAAATCATATTTGATACTTTAAATGAGCGACTAGGAGAAATTATATAACAAAATTTTACTCTTAAATCTTCATTTACTTGAACTGACATATACATTTTTCTTTGTGGTTTTATGATTAGTGAAATTTTGGATTGAAAACCTTTGACATTGAGATAATCTGTGTTTCTATTATATACGGGTTTTTATAGCGAGAAATCATATTTGATACTTTAAATGAGCGACTAGGAGAAATTATATAACAAAATTTTACTCTTGAATCTTCATTTTCTTGAACTGACCTATACATTTTTCTTTGTGGTTTTATGATTAGTGAAATTTTGGATTGAAAACTTTTGAAATTGAGATAATCTGTGTTTCTATTATATACGGGTTTTTATAGCGAGAAATCATATTTGATACTTTAAATGAGCGACTAGGAGAAATTATATAACAAAATTTTACTCTTGAATCTTCATTTTCTTGAACTGACATATACATTTTTCTTTGTGGTTTTATGATTAGTGAAATTTTGGATTGAAAACCTTTGACATTGAGATAATCTGTGTTTCTATTATATACGGGTTTTTATAGCGAGAAATCATATTTGATAATTTAAATGAGCGACTAGGAGAAATTATATAACAAAATTTTACTCTTGAATCTTCATTTTCTTGAACTGACATATACATTTTTCTTTGTGGTTTTATGATTAGTGAAATTTTGGATTGAAAACTTTTGAAATTGAGATAATCTGTGTTTCTATTATATACGGGTTTTTATAGCGAGAAATCATATTTGATATTTTAAATGAGCGACTAGGAGAAATTATATAACAAAATTTTACTCTTGAATCTTCATTTTCTTGAACTGACATATACATTTTTCTTTGTGGTTTTATGATTAGTGAAATTTTGGATTGAAAACTTTTGAAATTGAGATAATCTGTGTTTCTATTATATACGGGTTTTTATAGCGAGAAATCATATTTGATACTTTAAATGAGCGACTAGGAGAAATTATATAACAAAATTTTACTCTTGAATCTTCATTTTCTTGAACTGACATATACATTTTTCTTTGTGGTTTTATGATTAGTGAAATTTTGGATTGAAAACCTTTGACATTGAGATAATCTGTGTTTCTATTATATACGGGTTTTTATAGCGAGAAATCATATTTGATAATTTAAATGAGCGACTAGGAGAAATTATATAACAAAATTTTACTCTTGAATCTTCATTTTCTTGAACTGACATATACATTTTTCTTTGTGGTTTTATGATTAGTGAAATTTTGGATTGAAAACTTTTGAAATTGAGATAATCTGTGTTTCTATTATATACGGGTTTTTATAGCGAGAAATCATATTTGATACTTTAAATGAGCGACTAGGAGAAATTATATAACAAAATTTTACTCTTGAATCTTCATTTTCTTGAACTGACATATACATTTTTCTTTGTGGTTTTATGATTAGTGAAATTTTGGATTGAAAACTTTTGAAATTGAGATAATCTGTGTTTCTATTATATACGGGTTTTTATAGCGAGAAATCATATTTGATACTTTAAATGAGCGACTAGGAGAAATTATATAACAAAATTTTACTCTTGAATCTTCATTTTCTTGAACTGACATATACATTTTTCTTTGTGGTTTTATGATTAGTGAAATTTTGGATTGAAAACTTTTGAAATTGAGATAATCTGTGTTTCTATTATATACGGGTTTTTATAGCGAGAAATCATATTTGATAATTTAAATGAGCGACTAGGAGAAATTATATAACAAAATTTTACTCTTGAATCTTCATTTTCTTGAACTGACATATACATTTTTCTTTGTGGTTTTATGATTAGTGAAATTTTGGATTGAAAACTTTTGAAATTGAGATAATCTGTGTTTCTATTATATACGGGTTTTTATAGCGAGAAATCATATTTGATACTTTAAATGAGCGACTAGGAGAAATTATATAACAAAATTTTACTCTTGAATCTTCATTTTCTTGAACTGACCTATACATTTTTCTTTGTGGTTTTATGATTAGTGAAATTTTGGATTGAAAACTTTTGAAATTGAGATAATCTGTGTTTCTATTATATACGGGTTTTTATAGCGAGAAATCATATTTGATAATTTAAATGAGCGACTAGGAGAAATTATATAACAAAATTTTACTCTTGAATCTTCATTTTCTTGAACTGACATATACATTTTTCTTTGTGGTTTTATGATTAGTGAAATTTTGGATTGAAAACTTTTGAAATTGAGATAATCTGTGTTTCTATTATATACGGGTTTTTATAGCGAAAAATCATATTTGATATTTTAAATGAGCGACTAGGAGAAATTATATAACAAAATTTTACTCTTGAATCTTCATTTTCTTGAACTGACATATACATTTTTCTTTGTGGTTTTATGATTAGTGAAATTTTGGATTGAAAACCTTTGACATTGAGATAATCTGTGTTTCTATTATATACGGGTTTTTATAGCGAGAAATCATATTTGATAATTTAAATGAGCGACTAGGAGAAATTATATAACAAAATTTTACTCTTGAATCTTCATTTTCTTGAACTGACATATACATTTTTCTTTGTGGTTTTATGATTAGTGAAATTTTGGATTGAAAACCTTTGACATTGAGATAATCTGTGTTTCTATTATATACGGGTTTTTATAGCGAGAAATCATATTTGATAATTTAAATGAGCGACTAGGAGAAATTATATAACAAAATTTTACTCTTGAATCTTCATTTTCTTGAACTGACATATACATTTTTCTTTGTGGTTTTATGATTAGTGAAATTTTGGATTGAAAACTTTTGAAATTGAGATAATCTGTGTTTCTATTATATACGGGTTTTTATAGCGAGAAATCATATTTGATACTTTAAATGAGCGACTAGGAGAAATTATATAACAAAATTTTACTCTTGAATCTTCATTTTCTTGAACTGACCTATACATTTTTCTTTGTGGTTTTATGATTAGTGAAATTTTGGATTGAAAACTTTTGAAATTGAGATAATCTGTGTTTCTATTATATACGGGTTTTTATAGCGAGAAATCATATTTGATACTTTAAATGAGCGACTAGGAGAAATTATATAACAAAATTTTACTCTTAAATCTTCATTTACTTGAACTGACATATACATTTTTCTTTGTGGTTTTATGATTAGTGAAATTTTGGATTGAAAACTTTTGAAATTGAGATAATCTGTGTTTCTATTATATACGGGTTTTTATAGCGAGAAATCATATTTGATACTTTAAATGAGCGACTAGGAGAAATTATATAACAAAATTTTACTCTTGAATCTTCATTTTCTTGAACTGACATATACATTTTTCTTTGTGGTTTTATGATTAGTGAAATTTTGGATTGAAAACTTTTGAAATTGAGATAATCTGTGTTTCTATTATATACGGGTTTTTATAGCGAGAAATCATATTTGATACTTTAAATGAGCGACTAGGAGAAATTATATAACAAAATTTTACTCTTAAATCTTCATTTACTTGAACTGACATATACATTTTTCTTTGTGGTTTTATGATTAGTGAAATTTTGGATTGAAAACCTTTGACATTGAGATAATCTGTGTTTCTATTATATACGGGTTTTTATAGCGAGAAATCATATTTGATACTTTAAATGAGCGACTAGGAGAAATTATATAACAAAATTTTACTCTTGAATCTTCATTTTCTTGAACTGACCTATACATTTTTCTTTGTGGTTTTATGATTAGTGAAATTTTGGATTGAAAACTTTTGAAATTGAGATAATCTGTGTTTCTATTATATACGGGTTTTTATAGCGAGAAATCATATTTGATACTTTAAATGAGCGACTAGGAGAAATTATATAACAAAATTTTACTCTTGAATCTTCATTTTCTTGAACTGACATATACATTTTTCTTTGTGGTTTTATGATTAGTGAAATTTTGGATTGAAAACCTTTGACATTGAGATAATCTGTGTTTCTATTATATACGGGTTTTTATAGCGAGAAATCATATTTGATAATTTAAATGAGCGACTAGGAGAAATTATATAACAAAATTTTACTCTTGAATCTTCATTTTCTTGAACTGACATATACATTTTTCTTTGTGGTTTTATGATTAGTGAAATTTTGGATTGAAAACTTTTGAAATTGAGATAATCTGTGTTTCTATTATATACGGGTTTTTATAGCGAGAAATCATATTTGATACTTTAAATGAGCGACTAGGAGAAATTATATAACAAAATTTTACTCTTGAATCTTCATTTTCTTGAACTGACATATACATTTTTCTTTGTGGTTTTATAATTAGTGAAATTTTGGATTGAAAACTTTTGAAATTGAGATAATCTGTGTTTCTATTATATACGGGTTTTTATAGCGAGAAATCATATTTGATACTTTAAATGAGCAACTAGGAGAAATTATATAACAAAATTTTACTCTTGAATCTTCATTTTCTTGAACTGACATATACATTTTTCTTTGTGGTTTTATGATTAGTGAAATTTTGGATTGAAAACTTTTGAAATTGAGATAATCTGTGTTTCTATTATATACGGGTTTTTATAGCGAGAAATCATATTTGATACTTTAAATGAGCAACTAGGAGAAATTATATAACAAAATTTTACTCTTGAATCTTCATTTTCTTGAACTGACATATACATTTTTCTTTGTGGTTTTATGATTAGTGAAATTTTGGATTGAAAACTTTTGAAATTGAGATAATCTGTGTTTCTATTATATACGGGTTTTTATAGCGAGAAATCATATTTGATACTTTAAATGAGCAACTAGGAGAAATTATATAACAAAATTTTACTCTTGAATCTTCATTTTCTTGAACTGACATATACATTTTTCTTTGTGGTTTTATGATTAGTGAAATTTTGGATTGAAAACTTTTGAAATTGAGATAATCTGTGTTTCTATTATATACGGGTTTTTATAGCGAGAAATCATATTTGATACTTTAAATGAGCGACTAGGATAAATTATATAACAAAATTTTACTCTTGAATCTTTATTTTCTTGAACTGACATATACATTTTTCTTTGTGGTTTTATGATTAGTGAAATTTTGGATTGAAAACCTTTGACATTGAGATAATCTGTGTTTCTATTATATACGGGTTTTTATAGCGAGAAATCATATTTGATACTTTAAATGAGCGACTAGGAGAAATTATATAACAAAATTTTACTCTTGAATCTTCATTTTCTTGAACTGACATATACATTTTTCTTTGTGGTTTTATGATTAGTGAAATTTTGGATTGAAAACTTTTGAAATTGAGATAATCTGTGTTTCTATTATATACGGGTTTTTATAGCGAGAAATCATATTTGATACTTTAAATGAGCAACTAGGAGAAATTATATAACAAAATTTTACTCTTGAATCTTCATTTTCTTGAACTGACATATACATTTTTCTTTGTGGTTTTATGATTAGTGAAATTTTGGATTGAAAACTTTTGAAATTGAGATAATCTGTGTTTCTATTATATACGGGTTTTTATAGCGAGAAATCATATTTGATACTTTAAATGAGCAACTAGGAGAAATTATATAACAAAATTTTACTCTTGAATCTTCATTTTCTTGAACTGACATATACATTTTTCTTTGTGGTTTTATGATTAGTGAAATTTTGGATTGAAAACTTTTGAAATTGAGATAATCTGTGTTTCTATTATATACGGGTTTTTATAGCGAGAAATCATATTTGATACTTTAAATGAGCGACTAGGATAAATTATATAACAAAATTTTACTCTTGAATCTTTATTTTCTTGAACTGACATATACATTTTTCTTTGTGGTTTTATGATTAGTGAAATTTTGGATTGAAAACCTTTGACATTGAGATAATCTGTGTTTCTATTATATACGGGTTTTTATAGCGAGAAATCATATTTGATACTTTAAATGAGCGACTAGGAGAAATTATATAACAAAATTTTACTCTTGAATCTTCATTTTCTTGAACTGACATATACATTTTTCTTTGTGGTTTTATGATTAGTGAAATTTTGGATTGAAAACTTTTGAAATTGAGATAATCTGTGTTTCTATTATATACGGGTTTTTATAGCGAGAAATCATATTTGATACTTTAAATGAGCAACTAGGAGAAATTATATAACAAAATTTTACTCTTGAATCTTCATTTTCTTGAACTGAAATATACATTTTTCTTTGTGGTTTTATGATTAGTGAAATTTTGGATTGAAAACTTTTGAAATTGAGATAATCTGTGTTTCTATTATATACGGGTTTTTATAGCGAGAAATCATATTTGATACTTTAAATGAGCGACTAGGATAAATTATATAACAAAATTTTACTCTTGAATCTTTATTTTCTTGAACTGACATATACATTTTTCTTTGTGGTTTTATGATTAGTGAAATTTTGGATTGAAAACCTTTGACATTGAGATAATCTGTGTTTCTATTATATACGGGTTTTTATAGCGAGAAATCATATTTGATAATTTAAATGAGCGACTAGGAGAAATTATATAACAAAATTTTACTCTTGAATCTTCATTTTCTTGAACTGACATATACATTTTTCTTTGTGGTTTAATGATTAGTGAAATTTTGGATTGAAAACTTTTGAAATTGAGATAATCTGTGTTTCTATTATATACGGGTTTTTATAGCGAGAAATCATATTTGATACTTTAAATGAGCGACTAGGAGAAATTATATAACAAAATTTAACTCTTGAATCTTCATTTTCTTGAACTGACATATACATTTTTCTTTGTGGTTTTATGATTAGTGAAATTTTGGATTGAAAACTTTTGAAATTGAGATAATCTGTGTTTCTATTATATACGGGTTTTTATAGCGAGAAATCATATTTGATACTTTTAATGAGCGACTAGGAGAAATTATATAACAAAATTTTACTCTTGAATCTTCATTTTCTTGAACTGACATATACATTTTTCTTTGTGGTTTTATGATTAGTGAAATTTTGGATTGAAAACTTTTGAAATTGAGATAATCTGTGTTTCTATTATATACGGGTTTTTATAGCGAGAAATCATATTTGATACTTTAAATGGGCGAATAGGAGAAATTATATAACAAAATTTTACTCTTGAATCTTCATTTTCTTGAACTGACATATACATTTTTCTTTGTGGTTTTATGATTAGTGAAATTTTGGATTGAAAACTTTTGAAATTGAGATAATCTGTGTTTCTATTATATACGGGTTTTTATAGCGAGAAATCATATTTGATACTTTAAATGAGCGACTAGGAGAAATTATATAACAAAATTTTACTCTTGAATCTTCATTTTCTTGAACTGACATATACATTTTTCTTTGTGGTTTTATGATTAGTGAAATTTTGGATTGAAAACCTTTGACATTGAGATAATCTGTGTTTCTATTATATACGGGTTTTTATAGCGAGAAATCATATTTGATAATTTAAATGAGCGACTAGGAGAAAATATATAACAAAATTTTACTCTTGAATCTTCATTTTCTTGAACTGACATATACATTTTTCTTTGTGGTTTTATGATTAGTGAAATTTTGGATTGAAAACTTTTGAAATTGAGATAATCTGTGTTTCTATTATATACGGGTTTTTATAGCGAGAAATCATATTTGATACTTTAAATGAGCGACTAGGAGAAATTATATAACAAAATTTTACTCTTGAATCTTCATTTTCTTGAACTGACATATACATTTTTCTTTGTGGTTTTATGATTAGTGAAATTTTGGATTGAAAACTTTTGAAATTGAGATAATCTGTGTTTCAATTATATACGGGTTTTTATAGCGAGAAATCATATTTGATACTTTAAATGGGCGAATAGGAGAAATTATATAACAAAATTTTACTCTTGAATCTTCATTTTCTTGAACTGACATATACATTTTTCTTTGTGGTTTTATGATTAGTGAAATTTTGGATTGAAAACTTTTGAAATTGAGATAATCTGTGTTTCTATTATATACGGGTTTTTATAGCGAGAAATCATATTTGATACTTTTAATGAGCGACTAGGAGAAATTATATAACAAAATTTTACTCTTGAATCTTCATTTTCTTGAACTGACATATACATTTTTCTTTGTGGTTTTATGATTAGTGAAATTTTGGATTGAAAACTTTTGAAATTGAGATAATCTGTGTTTCTATTATATACGGGTTTTTATAGCGAGAAATCATATTTGATACTTTAAATGGGCGAATAGGAGAAATTATATAACAAAATTTTACTCTTGAATCTTCATTTTCTTGAACTGACATATACATTTTTCTTTGTGGTTTTATGATTAGTGAAATTTTGGATTGAAAACCTTTGACATTGAGATAATCTGTGTTTCTATTATATACGGGTTTTTATAGCGAGAAATCATATTTGATAATTTAAATGAGCGACTAGGAGAAAATATATAACAAAATTTTACTCTTGAATCTTCATTTTCTTGAACTGACATATACATTTTTCTTTGTGGTTTTATGATTAGTGAAATTTTGGATTGAAAACTTTTGAAATTGAGATAATCTGTGTTTCTATTATATACGGGTTTTTATAGCGAGAAATCATATTTGATACTTTAAATGAGCGACTAGGAGAAATTATATAACAAAATTTTACTCTTGAATCTTCATTTTCTTGAACTGACATATACATTTTTCTTTGTGGTTTTATGATTAGTGAAATTTTGGATTGAAAACTTTTGAAATTGAGATAATCTGTGTTTCTATTATATACGGGTTTTTATAGCGAGAAATCATATTTGATACTTTAAATGGGCGAATAGGAGAAATTATATAACAAAATTTTACTCTTGAATCTTCATTTTCTTGAACTGACATATACATTTTTCTTTGTGGTTTTATGATTAGTGAAATTTTGGATTGAAAACTTTTGAAATTGAGATAATCTGTGTTTCTATTATATACGGGTTTTTATAGCGAGAAATCATATTTGATACTTTTAATGAGCGACTAGGAGAAATTATATAACAAAATTTTACTCTTGAATCTTCATTTTCTTGAACTGACATATACATTTTTCTTTGTGGTTTTATGATTAGTGAAATTTTGGATTGAAAACTTTTGAAATTGAGATAATCTGTGTTTCTATTATATACGGGTTTTTATAGCGAGAAATCATATTTGATACTTTAAATGGGCGAATAGGAGAAATTATATAACAAAATTTTACTCTTGAATCTTCATTTTCTTGAACTGACATATACATTTTTCTTTGTGGTTTTATGATTAGTGAAATTTTGGATTGAAAACCTTTGACATTGAGATAATCTGTGTTTCTATTATATACGGGTTTTTATAGCGAGAAATCATATTTGATAATTTAAATGAGCGACTAGGAGAAATTATATAACAAAATTTTACTCTTGAATCTTCATTTTCTTGAACTGACATATACATTTTTCTTTGTGGTTTTATGATTAGTGAAATTTTGGATTGAAAACTTTTGAAATTGAGATAATCTGTGTTTCTGTTATATACGGGTTTTTATAGCGAGAAATCATATTTGATACTTTAAATGAGCGACTAGGAGAAATTATATAACAAAATTTTACTCTTGAATCTTCATTTTCTTGAACTGACATATACATTTTTCTTTGTGGTTTTATGATTAGTGAAATTTTGGATTGAAAACTTTTGAAATTGAGATAATCTGTGTTTCTATTATATACGGGTTTTTATAGCGAGAAATCATATTTGATACTTTAAATGAGCGACTAGGAGAAATTATATAACAAAATTTTACTCTTTTATCTTCATTTTCTTGAACTGACATATACATTTTTCTTTGTGGTTTTATGATTAGTGAAATTTTGGATTGAAAACTTTTGAAATTGAGATAATCTGTGTTTCTATTATATACGGGTTTTTATAGCGAGAAATCATATTTGATACTTTAAATGAGCGACTAGGAGAAATTATATAACAAAATTTTACTCTTGAATCTTCATTTCCTTGAACGGACATATACATTTTTCTTTGTGGTTTTTATGATTAGTGAAATTTTGGATTGAAAACCTTTGACATTGAGATAATCTGTGTTTCTATTATATACGGGTTTTTATAGCGAGAAATCATATTTGATATTTTAAATGAGCGACTAGGAGAAATTATATAACAAAATTTTACTCTTGAATCTTCATTTTCTTGAACTGACATATACATTTTTCTTTGTGGTTTTATGATTAGTGAAATTTTGGATTGAAAACTTTTGAAATTGAGATAATCTGTGTTTCTATTATATACGGGTTTTTATAGCGAGAAATCATATTTGATACTTTAAATGAGCGACTAGGAGAAATTATATAACAAAATTTTACTCTTGAATCTTCATTTCCTTGAACGGACATATACATTTTTCTTTGTGGTTTTTATGATTAGTGAAATTTTGGATTGAAAACCTTTGACATTGAGATAATCTGTGTTTCTATTATATACGGGTTTTTATAGCGAGAAATCATATTTGATATTTTAAATGAGCGACTAGGAGAAATTATATAACAAAATTTTACTCTTGAATCTTCATTTTCTTGAACTGACATATACATTTTTCTTTGTGGTTTTTATGATTAGTGAAATTTTGGATTGAAAACCTTTGACATTGAGATAATCTGTGTTTCTATTATATACGGGTTTTTATAGCGAGAAATCATATTTGATACTTTAAATGAGCGACCAGGAGAAATTATATAACAAAATTTTACTCTTGAATCTTCATTTTCTTGAACTGACATATACATTTTTCTTTGTAATTTTATGATTAGTGAAATTTTGGATTGAAAACCTTTGACATTGAGATAATCTGTGTTTCTATTATATACGGGTTTTTATAGCGAGAAATCATATTTGATACTTTAAATGAGCGACTAGGAGAAATTGTATAACAAAATTTTACTCTTGAATCTTCATTTTCTTGAACTGACATATAAATTTTTCTTTGTGTTTTTATGATTAGTGAAATTTTGGATTGAAAACCTTTGACATTGAGATAATCTGTGTTTCTATTATATACGGGTTTTTATAGCGAGAAATCATATTTGATAATTTAAATGAGCGACTAGGAGAAATTATATAACAAAATTTTACTCTTGAATCTTCATTTTCTTGAACTGACATATACATTTTTCTTTCTGGTTTTATGATTAGTGAAATTTTGGATTGAAAACTTTTGAAATTGAGATAATCTGTGTTTCTATTATATACGGGTTTTTATAGCGAGAAATCATATTTGATACTTTAAATGAGCGACTAGGAGAAATTATATAACAAAATTTTACTCTTGAATCTTCATTTTCTTGAACTGACATATACATTTTTCTTTGTGGATTTATGATTAGTGAAGTTTTGGATTGAAAACTTTTGAAATTGAGATAATCTGTGTTTCTATTATATACGGGTTTTTATAGCGAGAAATCATATTTGATACTTTAAATGAGCGACTAGGAGAAATTATATAACAAAATTTTACTCTTGAATCTTCATTTTCTTGAACTGACATATACATTTTTCTTTGTGGTTTTATGATTAGTGAAATTTTGGATTGAAAACTTTTGAAATTGAGATAATCTGTGTTTCTATTATATACGGGTTTTTATAGCGAGAAATCATATTTGATACTTTAAATGAGCGACTAGGAGAAATTATATAACAAAATTTTACTCTTGAATCTTCATTTTCTTGAACTGACATATACATTTTTCTTTGTGGTTTTATGATTAGTGAAATTTTGGATTGAAAACTTTTGAAATTGAGATAATCTGTGTTTCTATTATATACGGGTTTTTATAGCGAGAAATCATATTTGATACTTTAAATGAGCGACTAGGAGAAATTATATAACAAAATTTTACTCTTGAATCTTCATTTTCTTGAACTGACATATACATTTTTCTTTGTGGTTTTATGATTAGTGAAATTTTGGATTGAAAACTTTTGAAATTGAGATAATCTGTGTTTCTATTATATACGGGTTTTTATAGCGAGAAATCATATTTGATACTTTAAATGAGCGACTAGGAGAAATTATATAACAAAATTTTACTCTTGAATCTTCATTTTCTTGAACTGACATATACATTTTTCTTTGTGGTTTTATGATTAGTGAAATTTTGGATTGAAAACCTTTGACATTGAGATAATCTGTGTTTCTATTATATACGGGTTTTTATAGCGAGAAATCATATTTGATAATTTAAATGAGCGACTAGGAGAAATTATATAACAAAATTTTACTCTTGAATCTTCATTTTCTTGAACTGACATATACATTTTTCTTTGTGGTTTTATGATTAGTGAAATTTTGGATTGAAAACTTTTGAAATTGAGATAATCTGTGTTTCTATTATATACGGGTTTTTATAGCTAGAAATCATATTTGATACTTTAAATGAGCGACTAGGAGAAATTATATAACAAAATTTTACTCTTGAATCTTCATTTTCTTGAACTGACATATACATTTTTCTTTGTGGTTTTATGATTAGTGAAATTTTGGATTGAAAACTTTTGAAATTGAGATAATCTGTGTTTCTATTATATACGGGTTTTTATAGCGAGAAATCATATTTGATACTTTAAATGAGCGACTAGGAGAAATTATATAACAAAATTTTACTCTTGAATCTTCATTTTCTTGAACTGACATATACATTTTTCTTTGTGGTTTTATGATTAGTGAAATTTTGGATTGAAAACTTTTGAAATTGAGATAATCTGTGTTTCTATTATATACGGGTTTTTATAGCGAGAAATCATATTTGATACTTTAAATGAGCGACTAGGAGAAATTATATAACAAAATTTTACTCTTGAATCTTCATTTTCTTGAACTGACATATACATTTTTCTTTGTGGTTTTATGATTAGTGAAATTTTGGATTGAAACCTTTTGAAATTGAGATAATCTGTGTTTCTATTATATACGGGTTTTTATAGCGAGAAATCATATTTGATACTTTAAATGAGCGACTAGGAGAAATTATATAACAAAATTTTACTCTTGAATCTTCATTTTCTTGAACTGACATATACATTTTTCTTTGTGGTTTTATGATTAGTGAAATTTTGGATTGAAAACTTTTGAAATTGAGATAATCTGTGTTTCTATTATATACGGGTTTTTATAGCGAGAAAACATATTTGATACTTTAAATGAGCGACTAGGAGAAATTATATAACAAAATTTTACTCTTGAATCTTCATTTTCTTGAACTGACATATACATTTTTCTTTGTGGTTTTATGATTAGTGAAATTTTGGATTGAAAACTTTTGAAATTGAGATAATCTGTGTTTCTATTATATACGGGTTTTTATAGCGAGAAATCATATTTGATACTTTAAATGAGCGACTAGGAGAAATTATATAACAAAATTTTACTCTTGAATCTTCATTTTCTTGAACTGACATATACATTTTTCTTTGTGGTTTTATGATTAGTGAAATTTTGGATTGAAAACTTTTGAAATTGAGATAATCTGTGTTTCTATTATATACGGGTTTTTATAGCGAGAAATCATATTTGATACTTTAAATGAGCGACTAGGAGAAATTATATAACAAAATTTTACTCTTGAATCTTCATTTTCTTGAACTGACATATACATTTTTCTTTGTGGTTTTATGATTAGTGAAATTTTGGATTGAAAACTTTTGAAATTGAGATAATCTGTGTTTCTATTATATACGGGTTTTTATAGCGAGAAATCATATTTGATATTTTAAATGAGCGACTAGGAGAAATTATATAACAAAATTTTACTCTTGAATCTTCATTTTCTTGAACTGACATATACATTTTTCTTTGTGGTTTTATGATTAGTGAAATTTTGGATTGAAAACCTTTGACATTGAGATAATCTGTGTTTCTATTATATACGGGTTTTTATAGCGAGAAATCATATTTGATAATTTAAATGAGCGACTAGGAGAAATTATATAACAAAATTTTACTCTTGAATCTTCATTTTCTTGAACTGACATATACATTTTTCTTTGTGGTTTTATGATTAGTGAAATTTTGGATTGAAAACTTTTGAAATTGAGATAATCTGTGTTTCTATTATATACGGGTTTTTATAGCGAGAAATCATATTTGATACTTTAAATGAGCGACTAGGAGAAATTATATAACAAAATTTTACTCTTGAATCTTCATTTTCTTGAACTGACATATACATTTTTCTTTGTGGTTTTATGATTAGTGAAATTTTGGATTGAAAACTTTTGAAATTGAGATAATCTGTGTTTCTATTATATACGGGTTTTTATAGCGAGAAATCATATTTGATACTTTAAATGAGCGACTAGGAGAAATTATATAACAACATTTTACTCTTGAATCTTCATTTTCTTGAACTGACATATACATTTTTCTTTGTGGTTTTATGATTAGTGAAATTTTGGATTGAAAACTTTTGAAATTGAGATAATCTGTGTTTCTATTATATACGGGTTTTTATAGCGAGAAATCATATTTGATACTTTAAATGAGCGACTAGGAGAAATTATATAACAAAATTTTACTCTTGAATCTTCATTTTCTTGAACTGACATATACATTTTTCTTTGTGGTTTTATGATTAGTGAAATTTTGGATTGAAAACTTTTGAAATTGAGATAATCTGTGTTTCTATTATATACGGGTTTTTATAGCGAGAAATCATATTTGATATTTTAAATGAGCGACTAGGAGAAATTATATAACAAAATTTTACTCTTGAATCTTCATTTTCTTGAACTGACATATACATTTTTCTTTGTGGTTTTATGATTAGTGAAATTTTGGATTGAAAACCTTTGACATTGAGATAATCTGTGTTTCTATTATATACGGGTTTTTATAGCGAGAAATCATATTTGATAATTTAAATGAGCGACTAGGAGAAATTATATAACAAAATTTTACTCTTGAATCTTCATTTTCTTGAACTGACATATACATTTTTCTTTGTGGTTTTATGATTAGTGAAATTTTGGATTGAAAACCTTTGACATTGAGATAATCTGTGTTTCTATTATATACGGGTTTTTATAGCGAGAAATCATATTTGATAATTTAAATGAGCGACTAGGAGAAATTATATAACAAAATTTTACTCTTGAATCTTCATTTTCTTGAACTGACATATACATTTTTCTTTGTGGTTTTATGATTAGTGAAATTTTGGATTGAAAACTTTTGAAATTGAGATAATCTGTGTTTCTATTATATACGGGTTTTTATAGCGAGAAATCATATTTGATACTTTAAATGAGCGACTAGGAGAAATTATATAACAAAATTTTACTCTTGAATCTTCATTTTCTTGAACTGACATATACATTTTTCTTTGTGGTTTTATGATTAGTGAAATTTTGGATTGAAAACCTTTGACATTGAGATAATCTGTGTTTCTATTATATACGGGTTTTTATAGCGAGAAATCATATTTGATAATTTAAATGAGCGACTAGGAGAAATTATATAACAAAATTTTACTCTTGAATCTTCATTTTCTTGAACTGACATATACATTTTTCTTTGCGGTTTTATGATTAGTGAAATTTTGGATTGAAAACTTTTGAAATTGAGATAATCTGTGTTTCTATTATATACGGGTTTTTATAGCGAGAAATCATATTTGATATTTTAAATGAGCGACTAGGAGAAATTATATAACAAAATTTTACTCTTGAATCTTCATTTTCTTGAACTGACATATACATTTTTCTTTGTGGTTTTATGATTAGTGAAATTTTGGATTGAAAACCTTTGACATTGAGATAATCTGTGTTTCTATTATATACGGGTTTTTATAGCGAGAAATCATATTTGATAATTTAAATGAGCGACTAGGAGAAATTATATAACAAAATTTTACTCTTGAATCTTCATTTTCTTGAACTGACATATACATTTTTCTTTGTGGTTTTATGATTAGTGAAATTTTGGATTGAAAACTTTTGAAATTGAGATAATCTGTGTTTCTATTATATACGGGTTTTTATAGCGAGAAATCATATTTGATATTTTAAATGAGCGATAGGAGAAATTATATAACAAAATTTTACTCTTGAATCTTCATTTTCTTGAACTGACATATACATTTTTCTTTGTGGTTTTATGATTAGTGAAATTTTGGATTGAAAACTTTTGAAATTGAGATAATCTGTGTTTCTATTATATACGGGTTTTTATAGCGAGAAATCATATTTGATACTTTAAATGAGCGACTAGGAGAAATTATATAACAAAATTTTACTCTTGAATCTTCATTTTCTTGAACTGACATATACATTTTTCTTTGTGGTTTTATGATTAGTGAAATTTTGGATTGAAAACTTTTGAAATTGAGATAATCTGTGTTTCTATTATATACGGGTTTTTATAGCGAGAAATCATATTTGATAATTTAAATGAGCGACTAGGAGAAATTATATAACAAAATTTTACTCTTGAATCTTCATTTTCTTGAACTGACATATACATTTTTCTTTGTGGTTTTATGATTAGTGAAATTTTGGATTGAAAACTTTTGAAATTGAGATAATCTGTGTTTCTATTATATACGGGTTTTTATAGCGAGAAATCATATTTGATACTTTAAATGAGCGACTAGGAGAAATTATATAACAAAATTTTACTCTTGAATCTTCATTTTCTTGAACTGACATATACATTTTTCTTTGTGGTTTTATGATTAGTGAAATTTTGGATTGAAAACCTTTGACATTGAGATAATCTGTGTTTCTATTATATACGGGTTTTTATAGCGAGAAATCATATTTGATAATTTAAATGAGCGACTAGGAGAAATTATATAACAAAATTTTACTCTTGAATCTTCATTTTCTTGAACTGACATATACATTTTTCTTTGTGGTTTTATGATTAGTGAAATTTTGGATTGAAAACTTTTGAAATTGAGATAATCTGTGTTTCTATTATATACGGGTTTTTATAGCGAGAAATCATATTTGATACTTTAAATGAGCGACTAGGAGAAATTATATAACAACATTTTACTATTGAATCTTCATTTTCTTGAACTGACATATACATTTTTCTTTGTGGTTTTATGATTAGTGAAATTTTGGATTGAAAACTTTTGAAATTGAGATAATCTGTGTTTCTATTATATACGGGTTTTTATAGCGAGAAATCATATTTGATACTTTAAATGAGCGACTAGGAGAAATTATATAACAAAATTTTACTCTTGAATCTTCATTTTCTTGAACTGACATATACATTTTTCTTTGTGGTTTTATGATTAGTGAAATTTTGGATTGAAAACCTTTGACATTGAGATAATCTGTGTTTCTATTATATACGGGTTTTTATAGCGAGAAATCATATTTGATAATTTAAATGAGCGACTAGGAGAAATTATATAACAAAATTTTACTCTTGAATCTTCATTTTCTTGAACTGACATATACATTTTTCTTTGTGGTTTTATGATTAGTGAAATTTTGGATTGAAAACTTTTGAAATTGAGATAATCTGTGTTTCTATTATATACGGGTTTTTATAGCGAGAAATCATATTTGATAATTTAAATGAGCGACTAGGAGAAATTATATAACAAAATTTTACTCTTAAATCTTCATTTTCTTGAACTGACATATACATTTTTCTTTGTGGTTTTATGATTAGTGAAATTTTGGATTGAAAACTTTTGAAATTGAGATAATCTGTGTTTCTATTATATACGGGTTTTTATAGCGAGAAATCATATTTGATACTTTAAATGAGCGACTAGGAGAAATTATATAACAAAATTTTACTCTTGAATCTTCATTTTCTTGAACTGACATATACATTTTTCTTTGTGGTTTTATGATTAGTGAAATTTTGGATTGAAAACCTTTGACATTGAGATAATCTGTGTTTCTATTATATACGGGTTTTTATAGCGAGAAATCATATTTGATAATTTAAATGAGCGACTAGGAGAAATTATATAACAAAATTTTACTCTTGAATCTTCATTTTCTTGAACTGACATATACATTTTTCTTTGTGGTTTTATGATTAGTGAAATTTTGGATTGAAAACTTTTGAAATTGAGATAATCTGTGTTTCTATTATATACGGGTTTTTACAGCGAGAAATCATATTTGATAATTTAAATGAGCGACTAGGAGAAATTATATAACAAAATTTTACTCTTAAATCTTCATTTTCTTGAACTGACATATACATTTTTCTTTGTGGTTTTATGATTAGTGAAATTTTGGATTGAAAACTTTTGAAATTGAGATAATCTGTGTTTCTATTATATACGGGTTTTTATAGCGAGAAATCATATTTGATACTTTAAATGAGCGACTAGGAGAAATTATATAACAAAATTTTACTCTTGAATCTTCATTTTCTTGAACTGACATATACATTTTTCTTTGTGGTTTTATGATTAGTGAAATTTTGGATTGAAAACTTTTGAAATTGAGATAATCTGTGTTTCTATTATATACGGGTTTTTATAGCGAGAAATCATATTTGATACTTTAAATGAGCGACTAGGAGAAATTATATAACAAAATTTTACTCTTGAAGCTTCATTTTCTTGAACTGACATATACATTTTTCTTTGTGGTTTTATGATTAGTGAAATTTTGGATTGAAAACTTTTGAAATTGAGATAATCTGTGTTTCTATTATATACGGGTTTTTATAGCGAGAAATCATATTTGATACTTTAAATGAGCGACTAGGAGAAATTATATAACAAAATTTTACTCTTGAATCTTCATTTTCTTGAACTGACATATACATTTTTCTTTGTGGTTTTATGATTAGTGAAATTTTGGATTGAAAACTTTTGAAATTGAGATAATCTGTGTTTCTATTATATACGGGTTTTTATAGCGAGAAATCATATTTGATATTTTAAATGAGCGACTAGGAGAAATTATATAACAAAATTTTACTCTTGAATCTTCATTTTCTTGAACTGACATATACATTTTTCTTTGTGGTTTTATGATTAGTGAAATTTTGGATTGAAAACTTTTGAAATTGAGATAATCTGTGTTTCTATTATATACGGGTTTTTATAGCGAGAAATCATATTTGATACTTTAAATGAGCGACTAGGAGAAATTATATAACAAAATTTTACTCTTGAATCTTCATTTTCTTGAACTGACATATACATTTTTCTTTGTGGTTTTATGATTAGTGAAATTTTGGATTGAAAACTTTTGAAATTGAGATAATCTGTGTTTCTATTATATACGGGTTTTTATAGCGAGAAATCATATTTGATACTTTAAATGAGCGACTAGGAGAAATTATATAACAAAATTTTACTCTTGAAGCTTCATTTTCTTGAACTGACATATACATTTTTCTTTGTGGTTTTATGATTAGTGAAATTTTGGATTGAAAACTTTTGAAATTGAGATAATCTGTGTTTCTATTATATACGGGTTTTTATAGCGAGAAATCATATTTGATACTTTAAATGAGCGACTAGGAGAAATTATATAACAAAATTTTACTCTTGAATCTTCATTTTCTTGAACTGACATATACATTTTTCTTTGTGGTTTTATGATTAGTGAAATTTTGGATTGAAAACTTTTGAAATTGAGATAATCTGTGTTTCTATTATATACGGGTTTTTATAGCGAGAAATCATATTTGATATTTTAAATGAGCGACTAGGAGAAATTATATAACAAAATTTTACTCTTGAATCTTCATTTTCTTGAACTGACATATACATTTTTCTTTGTGGTTTTATGATTAGTGAAATTTTGGATTGAAAACTTTTGAAATTGAGATAATCTGTGTTTCTATTATATACGGGTTTTTATAGCGAGAAATCATATTTGATACTTTAAATGAGCGACTAGGAGAAATTATATAACAAAATTTTACTCTTGAATCTTCATTTTCTTGAACTGACATATACATTTTTCTTTGTGGTTTTATGATTAGTGAAATTTTGGATTGAAAACTTTTGAAATTGAGATAATCTGTGTTTCTATTATATACGGGTTTTTATAGCGAGAAATCATATTTGATACTTTAAATGAGCGACTAGGAGAAATTATATAACAAAATTTTACTCTTAAATCTTCATTTTCTTGAACTGACATATACATTTTTCTTTGTGGTTTTATGATTAGTGAAATTTTGGATTGAAAACTTTTGAAATTGAGATAATCTGTGTTTCTATTATATACGGGTTTTTATAGCGAGAAATCATATTTGATACTTTAAATGAGCGACTAGGAGAAATTATATAACAAAATTTTACTCTTGAATCTTCATTTTCTTGAACTGACATATACATTTTTCTTTGTGGTTTTATGATTAGTGAAATTTTGGATTGAAAACTTTTGAAATTGAGATAATCTGTGTTTCTATTATATACGGGTTTTTATAGCCGAGAAATCATATTTGATACTTTAAATGAGCGACTAGGAGAAATTATATAACAAAATTTTACTCTTGAATCTTCATTTTCTTGAACTGACATATACATTTTCTTTGTGGTTTTATGATTAGTGAAATTTTGGATTGAAAACTTTTGAAATTGAGATAATCTGTGTTTCTATTATATACGGGTTTTTATAGCGAGAAATCATATTTGATACTTTAAATGAGCGACTAGGAGAAATTATATAACAAAATTTTACTCTTGAATCTTCATTTTCTTGAACTGACATATACATTTTTCTTTGTGGTTTTATGATTAGTGAAATTTTGGATTGAAAACTTTTGAAATTGAGATAATCTGTGTTTCTATTATATACGGGTTTTTATAGCGAGAAATCATATTTGATACTTTAAATGAGCGACTAGGAGAAATTATATAACAAAATTTTACTCTTGAATCTTCATTTTCTTGAACTGACATATACATTTTTCTTTGTGGTTTTATGATTAGTGAAATTTTGGATTGAAAACTTTTGAAATTGAGATAATCTGTGTTTCTATTATATACGGGTTTTTATAGCGAGAAATCATATTTGATACTTTAAATGAGCGACTAGGAGAAATTATATAACAAAATTTTACTCTTGAATCTTCATTTTCTTGAACTGACATATACATTTTTCTTTGTGGTTTTATGATTAGTGAAATTTTGGATTGAAAACTTTTGAAATTGAGATAATCTGTGTTTCTATTATATACGGGTTTTTATAGCGAGAAATCATATTTGATACTTTAAATGAGCGACTAGGAGAAATTATATAACAAAATTTTACTCTTGAATCTTCATTTTCTTGAACTGACATATACATTTTTCTTTGTGGTTTTATGATTAGTGAAATTTTGGATTGAAAACTTTTGAAATTGAGATAATCTGTGTTTCTATTATATACGGGTTTTTATAGCGAGAAATCATATTTGATACTTTAAATGAGCGACTAGGAGAAATTATATAACAAAATTTTACTCTTGAATCTTCATTTTCTTGAACTGACATATACATTTTTCTTTGTGGTTTTATGATTAGTGAAATTTTGGATTGAAAACTTTGAAATTGAGATAATCTGTGTTTCTATTATATACGGGTTTTTATAGCGAGAAATCATATTTGATACTTTAAATGAGCGACTAGGAGAAATTATATAACAAAATTTTACTCTTGAATCTTCATTTTCTTGAACTGACATATACATTTTTCTTTGTGGTTTTATGATTAGTGAAATTTTGGATTGAAAACTTTTGAAATTGAGATAATCTGTGTTTCTATTATATACGGGTTTTTATAGCGAGAAATCATATTTGATACTTTAAATGAGCGACTAGGAGAAATTATATAACAAAATTTTACTCTTGAATCTTCATTTTCTTGAACTGACATATACATTTTTCTTTGTGGTTTTATGATTAGTGAAATTTTGGATTGAAAACTTTTGAAATTGAGATAATCTGTGTTTCTATTATATACGGGTTTTTATAGCGAGAAATCATATTTGATACTTTAAATGAGCGACTAGGAGAAATTATATAACAAAATTTTACTCTTGAATCTTCATTTTCTTGAACTGACATATACATTTTTCTTTGTGGTTTTATGATTAGTGAAATTTTGGATTGAAAACTTTTGAAATTGAGATAATCTGTGTTTCTATTATATACGGGTTTTTATAGCGAGAAATCATATTTGATACTTTAAATGAGCGACTAGGAGAAATTATATAACAAAATTTTACTCTTGAATCTTCATTTTCTTGAACTGACATATACATTTTTCTTTGTGGTTTTATGATTAGTGAAATTTTGGATTGAAAACTTTTGAAATTGAGATAATCTGTGTTTCTATTATATACGGGTTTTTTATAGCGAGAAATCATATTTGATACTTTAAATGAGCGACTAGGAGAAATTATATAACAAAATTTTACTCTTGAATCTTCATTTTCTTGAACTGACATATACATTTTTCTTTGTGGTTTTATGATTAGTGAAATTTTGGATTGAAAACTTTTGAAATTGAGATAATCTGTGTTTCTATTATATACGGGTTTTTATAGCGAGAAATCATATTTGATACTTTAAATGAGCGACTAGGAGAAATTATATAACAAAATTTTACTCTTGAATCTTCATTTTCTTGAACTGACATATACATTTTTCTTTGTGGTTTTATGATTAGTGAAATTTTGGATTGAAAACTTTTGAAATTGAGATAATCTGTGTTTCTATTATATACGGGTTTTTATAGCGAGAAATCATATTTGATACTTTAAATGAGCGACTAGGAGAAATTATATAACAAAATTTTACTCTTGAATCTTCATTTTCTTGAACTGACATATACATTTTTCTTTGTGGTTTTATGATTAGTGAAATTTTGGATTGAAAACTTTTGAAATTGAGATAATCTGTGTTTCTATTATATACGGGTTTTTATAGCGAGAAATCATATTTGATACTTTAAATGAGCGACTAGGAGAAATTATATAACAAAATTTTACTCTTGAATCTTCATTTTCTTGAACTGACATATACATTTTTCTTTGTGGTTTTATGATTAGTGAAATTTTGGATTGAAAACTTTTGAAATTGAGATAATCTGTGTTTCTATTATATACGGGTTTTTATAGCGAGAAATCATATTTGATACTTTAAATGAGCGACTAGGAGAAATTATATAACAAAATTTTACTCTTGAATCTTCATTTTCTTGAACTGACATATACATTTTTCTTTGTGGTTTTATGATTAGTGAAATTTTGGATTGAAAACTTTTGAAATTGAGATAATCTGTGTTTCTATTATATACGGGTTTTTATAGCGAGAAATCATATTTGATACTTTAAATGAGCGACTAGGAGAAATTATATAACAAAATTTTACTCTTGAATCTTCATTTTCTTGAACTGACATATACATTTTTCTTTGTGGTTTTATGATTAGTGAAATTTTGGATTGAAAACTTTTGAAATTGAGATAATCTGTGTTTCTATTATATACGGGTTTTTATAGCGAGAAATCATATTTGATACTTTAAATGAGCGACTAGGAGAAATTATATAACAAAATTTTACTCTTGAATCTTCATTTCTTGAACTGACATATACATTTTTCTTTGTGGTTTTATGATTAGTGAAATTTTGGATTGAAAACTTTTGAAATTGAGATAATCTGTGTTTCTATTATATACGGGTTTTTATAGCGAGAAATCATATTTGATACTTTAAATGAGCGACTAGGAGAAATTATATAACAAAATTTTACTCTTGAATCTTCATTTTCTTGAACTGACATATACATTTTTCTTTGTGGTTTTATGATTAGTGAAATTTTGGATTGAAAACTTTTGAAATTGAGATAATCTGTGTTTCTATTATATACGGGTTTTTATAGCGAGAAATCATATTTGATACTTTAAATGAGCGACTAGGAGAAATTATATAACAAAATTTTACTCTTGAATCTTCATTTTCTTGAACTGACATATACATTTTTCTTTGTGGTTTTATGATTAGTGAAATTTTGGATTGAAAACTTTTGAAATTGAGATAATCTGTGTTTCTATTATATACGGGTTTTTATAGCGAGAAATCATATTTGATACTTTAAATGAGCGACTAGGAGAAATTATATAACAAAATTTTACTCTTGAATCTTCATTTTCTTGAACTGACATATACATTTTTCTTTGTGGTTTTATGATTAGTGAAATTTTGGATTGAAAACTTTTGAAATTGAGATAATCTGTGTTTCTATTATATACGGGTTTTTATAGCGAGAAATCATATTTGATACTTTAAATGAGCGACTAGGAGAAATTATATAACAAAATTTTACTCTTGAATCTTCATTTTCTTGAACTGACATATACATTTTTCTTTGTGGTTTTATGATTAGTGAAATTTTGGATTGAAAACTTTTGAAATTGAGATAATCTGTGTTTCTATTATATACGGGTTTTTATAGCGAGAAATCATATTTGATACTTTAAATGAGCGACTAGGAGAAATTATATAACAAAATTTTACTCTTGAATCTTCATTTTCTTGAACTGACATATACATTTTTCTTTGTGGTTTTATGATTAGTGAAATTTTGGATTGAAAACTTTTGAAATTGAGATAATCTGTGTTTCTATTATATACGGGTTTTTATAGCGAGAAATCATATTTGATACTTTAAATGAGCGACTAGGAGAAATTATATAACAAAATTTTACTCTTGAATCTTCATTTTCTTGAACTGACATATACATTTTTCTTTGTGGTTTTATGATTAGTGAAATTTTGGATTGAAAACCTTTGACATTGAGATAATCTGTGTTTCTATTATATACGGGTTTTTATAGCGAGAAATCATATTTGATACTTTAAATGAGCGACTAGGAGAAATTATATAACAAAATTTTACTCTTGAATCTTCATTTTCTTGAACTGACATATACATTTTTCTTTGTGGTTTTATGATTAGTGAAATTTTGGATTGAAAACTTTTGAAATTGAGATAATCTGTGTTTCTATTATATACGGGTTTTTATAGCGAGAAATCATATTTGATACTTTAAATGAGCGACTAGGAGAAATTATATAACAAAATTTTACTCTTGAATCTTCATTTTCTTGAACTGACATATACATTTTTCTTTGTGGTTTTATGATTAGTGAAATTTTGGATTGAAAACTTTTGAAATTGAGATAATCTGTGTTTCTATTATATACGGGTTTTTATAGCGAGAAATCATATTTGATACTTTAAATGAGCGACTAGGAGAAATTATATAACAAAATTTTACTCTTGAATCTTCATTTTCTTGAACTGACATATACATTTTTCTTTGTGGTTTTATGATTAGTGAAATTTTGGATTGAAAACTTTTGAAATTGAGATAATCTGTGTTTCTATTATATACGGGTTTTTATAGCGAGAAATCATATTTGATACTTTAAATGAGCGACTAGGAGAAATTATATAACAAAATTTTACTCTTGAATCTTCATTTTCTTGAACTGACATATACATTTTTCTTTGTGGTTTTATGATTAGTGAAATTTTGGATTGAAAACTTTTGAAATTGAGATAATCTGTGTTTCTATTATATACGGGTTTTTATAGCGAGAAATCATATTTGATACTTTAAATGAGCGACTAGGAGAAATTATATAACAAAATTTTACTCTTGAATCTTCATTTTCTTGAACTGACATATACATTTTTCTTTGTGGTTTTATGATTAGTGAAATTTTGGATTGAAAACTTTTGAAATTGAGATAATCTGTGTTTCTATTATATACGGGTTTTTATAGCGAGAAATCATATTTGATACTTTAAATGAGCGACTAGGAGAAATTATATAACAAAATTTTACTCTTGAATCTTCATTTTCTTGAACTGACATATACATTTTTCTTTGTGGTTTTATGATTAGTGAAATTTTGGATTGAAAACTTTTGACATTGAGATAATCTGTGTTTCTATTATATACGGGTTTTTATAGCGAGAAATCATAATTGATACTTTAAATGAGCGACTAGGAGAAATTATATAACAAAATTTTACTCTTGAATCTTCATTTTCTTGAACTGACATATACATTTTTCTTTGTGGTTTTATGATTAGTGAAATTTTGGATTGAAAACTTTTGAAATTGAGATAATCTGTGTTTCTATTATATACGGGTTTTTATAGCGAGAAATCATATTTGATACTTTAAATGAGCGACTAGGAGAAATTATATAACAAAATTTTACTCTTGAAGCTTCATTTTCTTGAACTGACATATACATTTTTCTTTGTGGTTTTATGATTAGTGAAATTTTGGATTGAAAACTTTTGAAATTGAGATAATCTGTGTTTCTATTATATACGGGTTTTTATAGCGAGAAATCATATTTGATACTTAAATGAGCGACTAGGAGAAATTATATAACAAAATTTTACTCTTGAATCTTCATTTTCTTGAACTGACATATACATTTTTCTTTGTGGTTTTATGATTAGTGAAATTTTGGATTGAAAACTTTTGAAATTGAGATAATCTGTGTTTCTATTATATACGGGTTTTTATAGCGAGAAATCATATTTGATATTTTAAATGAGCGACTAGGAGAAATTATATAACAAAATTTTACTCTTGAATCTTCATTTTCTTGAACTGACATATACATTTTTCTTTGTGGTTTTATGAATAGTGAAATTTTGGATTGAAAACTTTTGAAATTGAGATAATCTGTGTTTCTATTATATACGGGTTTT
>OY292319.1:17884753-18024258 GCA_958496155.1 Sisyra nigra | reverse complement strand
AGAAAAATGTATATGTCAGTTCAAGAAAATGAAGATTCAAGAGTAAAATTTTGTTATATAATTTCTCCTAGTCGCTCATTTAAAGTATCAAATATGATTTCTCGCTATAAAAACCCGTATATAATAGAAACACAGATTATCTCAATTTCAAAAGTTTTCAATCCAAAATTTCACTAATCATAAAACCACAAAGAAAAATGTATATGTCAGTTCAAGAAAATGAAGATTCAAGAGTAAAATTTTGTTATATAATTTCTCCTAGTCGCTCATTTAAAGTATCAAATATGATTTCTCGCTATAAAAACCCGTATATAATAGAAACACAGATTATCTCAATTTCAAAAGTTTTCAATCCAAAATTTCACTAATCAGTAAAACCACAAAGAAAAATGTATATGTCAGTTCAAGAAAATGAAGATTCAAGAGTAAAATTTTGTTATATAATTTCTCCTAGTCGCTCATTTAAAGTATCAAATATGATTTCTCGCTATAAAAACCCGTATATAATAGAAACACAGATTATCTCAATTTCAAAAGTTTTCAATCCAAAATTTCACTAATCATAAAACCACAAAGAAAAATGTATATGTCAGTTCAAGAAAATGAAGATTCAAGAGTAAAATTTTGTTATATAATTTCTCCTAGTCGCTCATTTAAAGTATCAAATATGATTTCTCGCTATAAAAACCCGTATATAATAGAAACACAGATTATCTCAATTTCAAAAGTTTTCAATCCAAAATTTCACTAATCATAAAACCACAAAGAAAAATGTATATGTCAGTTCAAGAAAATGAAGATTCAAGAGTAAAATTTTGTTATATAATTTCTCCTAGTCGCTCATTTAAAGTATCAAATATGATTTCTCGCTATAAAAACCCGTATATAATAGAAACACAGATTATCTCAATTTCAAAAGTTTTCAATCCAAAATTTCACTAATCATAAAACCACAAAGAAAAATGTATATGTCAGTTCAAGAAAATGAAGATTCAAGAGTAAAATTTTGTTATATAATTTCTCCTAGTCGCTCATTTAAAGTATCAAATATGATTTCTCGCTATAAAAACCCGTATATAATAGAAACACAGATTATCTCAATTTCAAAAGTTTTCAATCCAAAATTTCACTAATCATAAAACCACAAAGAAAAATGTATATGTCAGTTCAAGAAAATGAAGATTCAAGAGTAAAATTTTGTTATATAATTTCTCCTAGTCGCTCATTTAAAGTATCAAATATGATTTCTCGCTATAAAAACCCGTATATAATAGAAACACAGATTATCTCAATTTCAAAAGTTTTCAATCCAAAATTTCACTAATCATAAAACCACAAAGAAAAATGTATATGTCAGTTCAAGAAAATGAAGATTCAAGAGTAAAATTTTGTTATATAATTTCTCCTAGTCGCTCATTTAAAGTATCAAATATGATTTCTCGCTATAAAAACCCGTATATAATAGAAACACAGATTATCTCAATTTCAAAAGTTTTCAATCCAAAATTTCACTAATCATAAAACCACAAAGAAAAATGTATATGTCAGTTCAAGAAAATGAAGATTCAAGAGTAAAATTTTGTTATATAATTTCTCCTAGTCGCTCATTTAAAGTATCAAATATGATTTCTCGCTATAAAAACCCGTATATAATAGAAACACAGATTATCTCAATTTCAAAAGTTTTCAATCCAAAATTTCACTAATCATAAAACCACAAAGAAAAATGTATATGTCAGTTCAAGAAAATGAAGATTCAAGAGTAAAATTTTGTTATATAATTTCTCCTAGTCGCTCATTTAAAGTATCAAATATGATTTCTCGCTATAAAAACCCGTATATAATAGAAACACAGATTATCTCAATTTCAAAAGTTTTCAATCCAAAATTTCACTAATCATAAAACCACAAAGAAAAATGTATATGTCAGTTCAAGAAAATGAAGATTCAAGAGTAAAATTTTGTTATATAATTTCTCCTAGTCGCTCATTTAAAGTATCAAATATGATTTCTCGCTATAAAAACCCGTATATAATAGAAACACAGATTATCTCAATTTCAAAAGTTTTCAATCCAAAATTTCACTAATCATAAAACCACAAAGAAAAATGTATATGTCAGTTCAAGAAAATGAAGATTCAAGAGTAAAATTTTGTTATATAATTTCTCCTAGTCGCTCATTTAAAGTATCAAATATGATTTCTCGCTATAAAAACCCGTATATAATAGAAACACAGATTATCTCAATTTCAAAAGTTTTCAATCCAAAATTTCACTAATCATAAAACCACAAAGAAAAATGTATACTGTCAGTTCAAGAAAATGAAGATTCAAGAGTAAAATTTTGTTATATAATTTCTCCTAGTCGCTCATTTAAAGTATCAAATATGATTTCTCGCTATAAAAACCCGTATATAATAGAAACACAGATTATCTCAATTTCAAAAGTTTTCAATCCAAAATTTCACTAATCATAAAACCACAAAGAAAAATGTATATGTCAGTTCAAGAAAATGAAGATTCAAGAGTAAAATTTTGTTATATAATTTCTCCTAGTCGCTCATTTAAAATATCAAATATGATTTCTCGCTATAAAAACCCGTATATAATAGAAACACAGATTATCTCAATTTCAAAAGTTTTCAATCCAAAATTTCACTAATCATAAAACCACAAAGAAAAATGTATATGTCAGTTCAAGAAAATGAAGATTCAAGAGTAAAATTTTGTTATATAATTTCTCCTAGTCGCTCATTTAAAGTATCAAATATGATTTCTCGCTATAAAAACCCGTATATAATAGAAACACAGATTATCTCAATTTCAAAAGTTTTCAATCCAAAATTTCACTAATCATAAAACCACAAAGAAAAATGTATATGTCAGTTCAAGAAAATGAAGATTTAAGAGTAAAATTTTGTTATATAATTTCTCCTAGTCGCTCATTTAAAGTATCAAATATGATTTCTCGCTATAAAAACCCGTATATAATAGAAACACAGATTATCTCAATTTCAAAAGTTTTCAATCCAAAATTTCACTAATCATAAAACCACAAAGAAAAATGTATATGTCAGTTCAAGAAAATGAAGATTCAAGAGTAAAATTTTGTTATATAATTTCTCCTAGTCGCTCATTTAAAGTATCAAATATGATTTCTCGCTATAAAAACCCGTATATAATAGAAACACATATTATCTCAATTTCAAAAGTTTTCAATCCAAAATTTCACTAATCATAAAACCACAAAGAAAAATGTATATGTCAGTTCAAGAAAATGAAGATTCAAGAGTAAAATTTTGTTATATAATTTCTCCTAGTCGCTCATTTAAAGTATCAAATATGATTTCTCGCTATAAAAACCCGTATATAATAGAAACACAGATTATCTCAATTTCAAAAGTTTTCAATCCAAAATTTCACTAATCATAAAACCACAAAGAAAAATGTATATGTCAGTTCAAGAAAATGAAGATTCAAGAGTAAAATTTTGTTATATAATTTCTCCTAGTCGCTCATTAAAAGTATCAAATATGATTTCTCGCTATAAAAACCCGTATATAATAGAAACACAGATTATCTCAATTTCAAAAGTTTTCAATCCAAAATTTCACTAATCATAAAACCACAAAGAAAAATGTATATGTCAGTTCAAGAAAATGAAGATTCAAGAGTAAAATTTTGTTATATAATTTCTCCTAGTCGCTCATTTAAAATATCAAATATGATTTCTCGCTATAAAAACCCGTATATAATAGAAACACAGATTATCTCAATTTCAAAAGTTTTCAATCCAAAATTTCACTAATCATAAAACCACAAAGAAAAATGTATATGTCAGTTCAAGAAAATGAAGATTCAAGAGTAAAATTTTGTTATACAATTTCTCCTAGTCGCTCATTTAAAGTATCAAATATGATTTCTCGCTATAAAAACCCGTATATAATAGAAACACAGATTATCTCAATTTCAAAAGTTTTCAATCCAAAATTTCACTAATCATAAAACCACAAAGAAAAATGTATATGTCAGTTCAAGAAAATGAAGATTCAAGAGTAAAATTTTGTTATATAATTTCTCCTAGTCGCTCATTTAAAATATCAAATATGATTTCTCGCTATAAAAACCCGTATATAATAGAAACACAGATTATCTCAATTTCAAAAGTTTTCAATCCAAAATTTCACTAATCATAAAACCACAAAGAAAAATGTATATGTCAGTTCAAGAAAATGAAGATTCAAGAGTAAAATTTTGTTATATAATTTCTCCTAGTCGCTCATTTAAAGTATCAAATATGATTTCTCGCTATAAAAACCCGTATATAATAGAAACACAGATTATCTCAATTTCAAAAGTTTTCAATCCAAAATTTCACTAATCATAAAACCACAAAGAAAAATGTATATGTCAGTTCAAGAAAATGAAGATTCAAGAGTAAAATTTTGTTATATAATTTCTCCTAGTCGCTCATTTAAAATATCAAATATGATTTCTCGCTATAAAAACCCGTATATAATAGAAACACAGATTATCTCAATTTCAAAAGTTTTCAATGCAAAATTTCACTAATCATAAAACCACAAAGAAAAATGTATATGTCAGTTCAAGAAAATGAAGATTCAAGAGTAAAATTTTGTTATATAATTTCTCCTAGTCGCTCATTTAAAGTATCAAATATGATTTCTCGCTATAAAAACCCGTATATAATAGAAACACAGATTATCTCAATTTCAAAAGTTTTCAATCCAAAATTTCACTAATCATAAAACCACAAAGAAAAATGTATATGTCAGTTCAAGAAAATGAAGATTCAAGAGTAAAATTTTGTTATATAATTTCTCCTAGTCGCTCATTTAAAGTATCAAATATGATTTCTCGCTATAAAAACCCGTATATAATAGAAACACAGATTATCTCAATTTCAAAAGTTTTCAATCCAAAATTTCACTAATCATAAAACCACAAAGAAAAATGTATATGTCAGTTCAAGAAAATGAAGATTCAAGAGTAAAATTTTGTTATATAATTTCTCCTAGTCGCTCATTTAAAGTATCAAATATGATTTCTCGCTATAAAAACCCGTATATAATAGAAACACAGATTATCTCAATTTCAAAAGTTTTCAATCCAAAATTTCACTAATCATAAAACCACAAAGAAAAATGTATATGTCAGTTCAAGAAAATGAAGATTCAAGAGTAAAATTTTGTTATATAATTTCTCCTAGTCGCTCATTTAAAGTATCAAATATGATTTCTCGCTATAAAAACCCGTATATAATAGAAACACAGATTATCTCAATTTCAAAAGTTTTCAATCCAAAATTTCACTAATCATAAAACCACAAAGAAAAATGTATATGTCAGTTCAAGAAAATGAAGATTCAAGAGTAAAATTTTGTTATATAATTTCTCCTTGTCGCTCATTTAAAATATCAAATATGATTTCTCGCTATAAAAACCCGTTAATAATAGAAACACAGATTATCTCAATTTCAAAAGTTTTCAATCCAAAATTTCACTAATCATAAAACCACAAAGAAAAATGTATATGTCAGTTCAAGAAAATGAAGATTCAAGAGTAAAATTTTGTTATATAATTTCTCCTAGTCGCTCATTTAAAGTATCAAATATGATTTCTCGCTATAAAAACCCGTATATAATAGAAACACAGATTATCTCAATTTCAAAAGTTTTCAATCCAAAATTTCACTAATCATAAAACCACAAAGAAAAATGTATATGTTAGTTCAAGAAAATGAAGATTTAAGAGTAAAATTTTGTTATATAATTTCTCCTAGTCGCTCATTTAAAGTATCAAATATGATTTCTCGCTATAAAAACCCGTATATAATAGAAACACAGATTATCTCAATTTCAAAAGTTTTCAATCCAAAATTTCACTAATCATAAAACCACAAAGAAAAATGTATATGTCAGTTCAAAAAAATGAAGATTCAAGAGTAAAATTTTGTTATATAATTTCTCCTAGTCGCTCATTTAAAGTATCAAATATGATTTCTCGCTATAAAAACCCGTATATAATAGAAACACAGATTATCTCAATTTCAAAAGTTTTCAATCCAAAATTTCACTAATCATAAAACCACAAAGAAAAATGTATATGTCAGTTCAAGAAAATGAAGATTCAAGAGTAAAATTTTGTTATATAATTTCTCCTAGTCGCTCATTTAAAATATCAAATATGATTTCTCGCTATAAAAACCCGTATATAATAGAAACACAGATTATCTCAATTTCAAAAGTTTTCAATCCAAAATTTCACTAATCATAAAACCACAAAGAAAAATGTATATGTCAGTTCAAGAAAATGAAGATTCAAGAGTAAAATTTTGTTATATAATTTCTCCTAGTCGCTCATTTAAAATATAAAAATATGATTTCTCGCTATAAAAACCCGTATATAATAGAAACACAGATTATCTCAATTTCAAAAGTTTTCAATCCAAAATTTCACTAATCATAAAACCACAAAGAAAAATGTATATGTCAGTTCAAGAAAATGAAGATTTAAGAGTAAAATTTTGTTATATAATTTCTCCTAGTCGCTCATTTAAAGTATCAAATATGATTTCTCGCTATAAAAACCCGTATATAATAGAAACACAGATTATCTCAATTTCAAAAGTTTTCAATCCAAAATTTCACTAATCATAAAACCACAAAGAAAAATGTATATGTCAGTTCAAGAAAATGAAGATTCAAGAGTAAAATTTTGTTATATAATTTCTCCTAGTCGCTCATTTAAAGTATCAAATATGATTTCTCGCTATAAAAACCCGTATATAATAGAAACACAGATTATCTCAATTTCAAAAGTTTTCAATCCAAAATTTCACTAATCATAAAACCACAAAGAAAAATGTATATGTCAGTTCAAGAAAATGAAGATTCAAGAGTAAAATTTTGTTATATAATTTCTCCTAGTCGCTCATTTAAAGTATCAAATATGATTTCTCGCTATAAAAACCCGTATATAATAGAAACACAGATTATCTCAATTTCAAAAGTTTTCAATCCAAAATTTCACTAATCATAAAACCACAAAGAAAAATGTATATGTCAGTTCAAGTAAATGAAGATTCAAGAGTAAAATTTTGTTATATAATTTCTCCTAGTCGCTCATTTAAAATATAAAAATATGATTTCTCGCTATAAAAACCCGTATATAATAGAAACACAGATTATCTCAATTTCAAAAGTTTTCAATCCAAAATTTCACTAATCATAAAACCACAAAGAAAAATGTATATGTCAGTTCAAGAAAATGAAGATTTAAGAGTAAAATTTTGTTATATAATTTCTCCTAGTCGCTCATTTAAAGTATCAAATATGATTTCTCGCTATAAAAACCCGTATATAAGAGAAACACAGATTATCTCAATTTCAAAAGTTTTCAATCCAAAATTTCACTAATCATAAAACCACAAAGAAAAATGTATATGTCAGTTCAAGAAAATGAAGATTCAAGAGTAAAATTTTGTTATATAATTTCTCCTAGTCGCTCATTTAAAGTATCAAATATGATTTCTCGCTATAAAAACCCGTATATAATAGAAACACATATTATCTCAATTTCAAAAGTTTTCAATCCAAAATTTCACTAATCATAAAACCACAAAGAAAAATGTATATGTCAGTTCAAGAAAATGAAGATTCAAGAGTAAAATTTTGTTATATAATTTCTCCTAGTCGCTCATTTAAAGTATCAAATATGATTTCTCGCTATAAAAACCCGTATATAATAGAAACACAGATTATCTCAATTTCAAAAGTTTTCAATCCAAAATTTCACTAATCATAAAACCACAAAGAAAAATGTATATGTCAGTTCAAGAAAATGAAGATTCAAGAGTAAAATTTTGTTATATAATTTCTCCTAGTCGCTCATTTAGGGTATCAAATATGATTTCTCGCTATAAAAACCCGTATATAATAGAAACACAGATTATCTCAATTTCAAAAGTTTTCAATCCAAAATTTCACTAATCATAAAACCAAAAAGAAAAATGTATATGTCAGTTCAAGAAAATGAAGATTCAAGAGTAAAATTTTGTTATATAATTTCTCCTAGTCGCTCATTTAAAATATCAAATATGATTTCTCGCTATAAAAACCCGTATATAATAGAAACACAGATTATCTCAATTTCAAAAGTTTTCAATCCAAAATTTCACTAATCATAAAACCACAAAGAAAAATGTATATGTCAGTTCAAGAAAATGAAGATTCAAGAGTAAAATTTTGTTATATAATTTCTCCTTGTCGCTCATTTAAAGTATCAAATATGATTTCTCGCTATAAAAACCCGTATATAATAGAAACACAGATTATCTCAATTTCAAAAGTTTTCAATCCAAAATTTCACTAATCATAAAACCACAAAGAAAAATGTATATGTCAGTTCAAGAAAATGAAGATTCAAGAGTAAAATTTTGTTATATAATTTCTCCTAGTCGCTCATTTAAAATATCAAATATGATTTCTCGCTATAAAAACCCGTATATAATAGAAACACAGATTATCTCAATTTCAAAAGTTTTCAATCCAAAATTTCACTAATCATAAAACCACAAAGAAAAATGTATATGTCAGTTCAAGAAAATGAAGATTCAAGAGTAAAATTTTGTTATATAATTTCTCCTAGTCGCTCATTTAAAGTATCAAATATGATTTCTCGCTATAAAAACCCGTATATAATAGAAACACAGATTATCTCAATTTCAAAAGTTTTCAATCCAAAATTTCACTAATCATAAAACCACAAAGAAAAATGTATAAGTCAGTTCAAGAAAATGAAGGATCAAGAGTAAAATTTTGTTATATAATTTCTCCTAGTCGCTCATTTGAAATATCAAATATGATTTCTCGCTATAAAAACCCGTATATAATAGAAACACAGATTATCTCAATTTCAAAAGTTTTCAATCCAAAATTTCACTAATCATAAAACCACAAAGAAAAATGTATATGTCAGTTCAAGAAAATGAAGATTTAAGAGTAAAATATCGTTATATAATTTCTCCTAGTCGCTCATTTAAAGTATCAAATATGATTTCTCGCTATAAAAACCCGTATATAATAGAAACACAGATTATCTCAATTTCAAAAGTTTTCAATCCAAAATTTCACTAATCATAAAACCACAAAGAAAAATGTATAAGTCAGTTCAAGAAAATGAAGGATCAAGAGTAAAATTTTGTTATATAATTTCTCCTAGTCGCTCATTTGAAATATCAAATATGATTTCTCGCTATAAAAACCCGTATATAATAGAAACACAGATTATCTCAATTTCAAAAGTTTTCAATCCAAAATTTCACTAATCATAAAACCACAAAGAAAAATGTATATGTCAGTTCAAGAAAATGAAGATTTAAGAGTAAAATATCGTTATATAATTTCTCCTAGTCGCTCATTTAAAGTATCAAATATGATTTCTCGCTATAAAAACCCGTATATAATAGAAACACAGATTATCTCAATTTCAAAAGTTTTCAATCCAAAATTTCACTAATCATAAAACCACAAAGAAAAATGTATATGTCAGTTCAAGAAAATGAAGATTCAAGAGTAAAATTTTGTTATATAATTTCTCCTAGTCGCTCATTTAAAGTATCAAATATGATTTCTCGCTATAAAAACCCGTATATAATAGAAACACAGATTATCTCAATTTCAAAAGTTTTCAATCCAAAATTTCACTAATCATAAAACCACAAAGAAAAATGTATATGTCAGTTCAAGAAAATGAAGATTCAAGAGTAAAATTTTGTTATATAATTTCTCCTAGTCGCTCATTTAAAGTATCAAATATGATTTCTCGCTATAAAAACCCGTATATAATAGAAACACAGATTATCTCAATTTCAAAAGTTTTCAATCCAAAATTTCACTAATCATAAAACCACAAAGAAAAATGTATATGTCAGTTCAAGAAAATGAAGATTCAAGAGTAAAATTTTGTTATATAATTTCTCCTAGTCGCTCATTTAAAGTATCAAATATGATTTCTCGCTATAAAAACCCGTATATAATAGAAACACAGATTATCTCAATTTCAAAAGTTTTCAATCCAAAATTTCACTAATCATAAAACCACAAAGAAAAATTTATATGTCAGTTCAAGTAAATGAAGATTCAAGAGTAAAATTTTGTTATATAATTTCTCCTAGTCGCTCATTTAAAGTATCAAATATGATTTCTCGCTATAAAAACCCGTATATAATAGAAACACAGATTATCTCAATTTCAAAAGTTTTCAATCCAAAATTTCACTAATCATAAAACCACAAAGAAAAATGTATATGTCAGTTCAAGAAAATGAAGATTCAAGAGTAAAATTTTGTTATATAATTTCTCCTAGTCGCTCATTTAAAGTATCAAATATGATTTCTCACTATAAAAACCCGTATATAATAGAAACACAGATTATCTCAATTTCAAAAGTTTTCAATCCAAAATTTCACTAATCATAAAACCACAAAGAAAAATGTATATGTCAGTTCAAGAAAATGAAGATTCAAGAGTAAAATTTTGTTATATAATTTCTCCTAGTCGCTCATTTAAAGTATCAAATATGATTTCTCGCTATAAAAACCCGTATATAATAGAAACACAGATTATCTCAATTTCAAAAGTTTTCAATCCAAAATTTCACTAATCATAAAACCACAAAGAAAAATGTATATGTCAGTTCAAGAAAACGAAGATTCAAGAGTAAAATTTTGTTATATAATTTCTCCTAGTCGCTCATTTAAAGTATCAAATATGATTTCTCGCTATAAAAACCCGTATATAATAGAAACACAGATTATCTCAATTTCAAAAGTTTTCAATCCAAAATTTCACTAATCATAAAACCACAAAGAAAAATGTATATGTCAGTTCAAGAAAATGAAGATTCAAGAGTAAAATTTTGTTATATAATTTCTCCTAGTCGCTCATTTAAATTATCAAATATGATTTCTCGCTATAAAAACCCGTATATAATAGAAACACAGATTATCTCAATTTCAAAAGTTTTCAATCCAAAATTTCACTAATCATAAAACCACAAAGAAAAATGTATATGTCAGTTCAAGAAAATGAAGATTTAAGAGTAAAATATCGTTATATAATTTCTCCTAGTCGCTCATTTAAAGTATCAAATATGATTTCTCGCTATAAAAACCCGTATATAATAGAAACACAGATTATCTCAATTTCAAAAGTTTTCAATCCAAAATTTCACTAATCATAAAACCACAAAGAAAAATGTATATGTCAGTTCAAGAAAATGAAGATTTAAGAGTAAAATATCGTTATATAATTTCTCCTAGTCGCTCATTTAAAGTATCAAATATGATTTCTCGCTATAAAAACCCGTATATAATAGAAACACAGATTATCTCAATTTCAAAAGTTTTCAATCCAAAATTTCACTAATCATAAAACCACAAAGAAAAATGTATATGTCAGTTCAAGAAAATGAAGATTCAAGAGTAAAATTTTGTTATATAATTTCTCCTAGTCGCTCATTTAAAATATCAAATATGATTTCTCGCTATAAAAACCCGTATATAATAGAAACACAGATTATCTCAATTTCAAAAGTTTTCAATCCAAAATTTCACTAATCATAAAACCACAAAGAAAAATGTATATGTCAGTTCAAGAAAATGAAGATTCAAGAGTAAAATTTTGTTATATAATTTCTCCTAGTCGCTCATTTAAAGTATCAAATATGATTTCTCGCTATAAAAACCCGTATATAATAGAAACACAGATTATCTCAATTTCAAAAGTTTTCAATCCAAAATTTCACTAATCATAAAACCACAAAGAAAAATGTATATGTCAGTTCAAGAAAATGAAGATTCAAGAGTAAAATTTTGTTATATAATTTCTCCTAGTCGCTCATTTAAAATATCAAATATGATTTCTCGCTATAAAAACCCGTATATAATAGAAACACAGATTATCTCAATTTCAAAAGTTTTCAATCCAAAATTTCACTAATCATAAAACCACAAAGAAAAATGTATATGTCAGTTCAAGAAAATTAAGATTCATGAGTAAAATTTTGTTATATAATTTCTCCTAGTCGCTCATTTAAAATATCAAATATGATTTCTCGCTATAAAAACCCGTATATAATAGAAACACAGATTATCTCAATTTCAAAAGTTTTCAATCCAAAATTTCACTAATCATAAAACCACAAAGAAAAATGTATATGTCAGTTCAAGAAACTGAAGATTCAAGAGTAAAATTTTGTTATATAATTTCTCCTAGTCGCTCATTTAAAGTATCAAATATGATTTCTCGCTATAAAAACCCGTATATAATAGAAACACAGATTATCTCAATTTCAAAAGTTTTCAATCCAAAATTTCACTAATCATAAAACCACAAAGAAAAATGTATATGTCAGTTCAAGAAAATGAAGATTCAAGAGTAAAATTTTGTTATATAATTTCTCCTAGTCGCTCATTTAAAATATCAAATATGATTTCTCGCTATAAAAACCCGTATATAATAGAAACACAGATTATCTCAATTTCAAAAGTTTTTAATCCAAAATTTCACTAATCATAAAACCACAAAGAAAAATGTATATGTCAGTTCAAGAAAATGAAGATTCAAGAGTAAAATTTTGTTATATAATTTCTCCTAGTCGCTCATTTAAAGTATCAAATATGATTTCTCGCTATAAAAACCCGTATATAATAGAAACACAGATTATCTCAATTTCAAAAGTTTTCAATCCAAAATTTCACTAATCATAAAACCACAAAGAAAAATGTATATGTCAGTTCAAGAAAATGAAGATTCAAGAGTAAAATTTTGTTATATAATTTCTCCTAGTCGCTCATTTAAAATATCAAATATGATTTCTCGCTATAAAAACCCGTATATAATAGAAACACAGATTATCTCAATTTCAAAAGTTTTCAATCCAAAATTTCACTAATCATAAAACCACAAAGAAAAATGTATATGTCAGTTCAAGAAAATGAAGATTCAAGAGTAAAATTTTGTTATATAATTTCTCCTAGTCGCTCATTTAAAGTATCAAATATGATTTCTCGCTATAAAAACCCGTATATAATAGAAACACAGATTATCTCAATTTCAAAAGTTTTCAATCCAAAATTTCACTAATCATAAAACCACAAAGAAAAATGTATATGTCTGTTCAAGAAAATGAAGATTCAAGAGTAAAATTTTGTTATATAATTTCTCCTAGTCGCTCATTTAAAGTATCAAATATGATTTCTCGCTATAAAAACCCGTATATAATAGAAACACAGATTATCTCAATTTCAAAAGTTTTCAATCCAAAATTTCACTAATCATAAAACCACAAAGAAAAATGTATATGTCAGTTCAAGAAAATGAAGATTCAAGAGTAAAATTTTGTTATATAATTTCTCCTAGTCGCTCATTTAAAATATCAAATATGATTTCTCGCTATAAAAACCCGTATATAATAGAAACACAGATTATCTCAATTTCAAAAGTTTTCAATCCAAAATTTCACTAATCATAAAACCACAAAGAAAAATGTATATGTCAGTTCAAGAAACTGAAGATTCAAGAGTAAAATTTTGTTATATAATTTCTCCTAGTCGCTCATTTAAAGTATCAAATATGATTTCTCGCTATAAAAACCCGTATATAATAGAAACACAGATTATCTCAATTTCAAAAGTTTTCAATCCAAAATTTCACTAATCATAAAACCACAAAGAAAAATGTATATGTCAGTTCAAGAAAATGAAGATTCAAGAGTAAAATTTTGTTATATAATTTCTCCTAGTCGCTCATTTAAAGTATCAAATATGATTTCTCGCTATAAAAACCCGTATATAATAGAAACACAGATTATCTCAATTTCAAAAGTTTTCAATCCAAAATTTCACTAATCATAAAACCACAAAGAAAAATGTATATGTCAGTTCAAGAAAATGAAGATTCAAGAGTAAAATTTTGTTATATAATTTCTCCTAGTCGCTCATTTAAAGTATCAAATATGATTTCTCGCTATAAAAACCCGTATATAAGAGAAACACAGATTATCTCAATTTCAAAAGTTTTCAATCCAAAATTTCACTAATCATAAAACCACAAAGAAAAATGTATATGTCAGTTCAAGAAAATGAAGATTCAAGAGTAAAATTTTGTTATATAATTTCTCCTAGTCGCTCATTTAAAATATCAAATATGATTTCTCGCTATAAAAACCCGTATATAATAGAAACACAGATTATCTCAATTTCAAAAGTTTTCAATCCAAAATTTCACTAATCATAAAACCACAAAGAAAAATGTATATGTCAGTTCAAGAAAATGAAGATTCAAGAGTAAAATTTTGTTATATAATTTCTCCTAGTCGCTCATTTAAAATATCAAATATGATTTCTCGCTATAAAAACCCGTATATAATAGAAACACAGATTATCTCAATTTCAAAAGTTTTCAATCCAAAATTTCACTAATCATAAAACCACAAAGAAAAATGTATATGTCAGTTCAAGAAAATGAAGATTCAAGAGTAAAATTTTGTTATATAATTTCTCCTAGTCGCTCATTTAAAGTATCAAATATGATTTCTCGCTATAAAAACCCGTATATAATAGAAACACAGATTATCTCAATTTCAAAAGTTTTCAATCCAAAATTTCACTAATCATAAAACCACAAAGAAAAATGTATATGTCAGTTCAAGAAAATGAAGATTCAAGAGTAAAATTTTGTTATATAATTTCTCCTAGTCGCTCATTTAAAGTATCAAATATGATTTCTCGCTATAAAAACCCGTATATAATAGAAACACAGATTATCTCAATTTCAAAAGTTTTCAATCCAAAATTTCACTAATCATAAAACCACAAAGAAAAATGTATATGTCAGTTCAAGAAAATGAAGATTCAAGAGTAAAATTTTGTTATATAATTTCTCCTAGTCGCTCATTTAAAGTATCAAATATGATTTCTCGCTATAAAAACCCGTATATAATAGAAACACAGATTATCTCAATTTCAAAAGTTTTCAATCCAAAATTTCACTAATCATAAAACCACAAAGAAAAATGTATATGTCAGTTCAAGAAAATGAAGATTCAAGAGTAAAATTTTGTTATATAATTTCTCCTAGTCGCTCATTTAAAGTATCAAATATGATTTCTCGCTATAAAAACCCGTATATAATAGAAACACAGATTATCTCAATTTCAAAAGTTTTCAATCCAAAATTTCACTAATCATAAAACCACAAAGAAAAATGTATATGTCAGTTCAAGAAAATGAAGATTCTAGAGTAAAATTTTGTTATATAATTTCTCCTAGTCGCTCATTTAAAATATCAAATATGATTTCTCGCTATAAAAACCCGTATATAATAGAAACACAGATTATCTCAATTTCAAAAGTTTTCAATCCAAAATTTCACTAATCATAAAACCACAAAGAAAAATGTATATGTCAGTTCAAGAAAATGAAGATTCAAGAGTAAAATTTTGTTATATAATTTCTCCTAGTCGCTCATTTAAAATATCAAATATGATTTCTCGCTATAAAAACCCGTATATAATAGAAACACAGATTATCTCAATTTCAAAAGTTTTCAATCCAAAATTTCACTAATCATAAAACCACAAAGAAAAATGTATATGTCAGTTCAAGCAAATGAAGATTCAAGAGTAAAATTTTGTTATATAATTTCTCCTAGTCGCTCATTTAAAGTATCAAATATGATTTCTCACTATAAAAACCCGTATATAATAGAAACACAGATTATCTCAATTTCAAAAGTTTTCAATCCAAAATTTCACTAATCATAAAACCACAAAGAAAAATGTATATGTCAGTTCAAGAAAATGAAGATTCAAGAGTAAAATTTTGTTATATAATTTCTCCTAGTCGCTCATTTAAAGTATCAAATATGATTTCTCGCTATAAAAACCCGTATATAATAGAAACACAGATTATCTCAATTTCAAAAGTTTTCAATCCAAAATTTCACTAATCATAAAACCACAAAGAAAAATGTATATGTCAGTTCAAGAAAATGAAGATTCAAGAGTAAAATTTTGTTATATAATTTCTCCTAGTCGCTCATTTAAAGTATCAAATATGATTTCTCGCTATAAAAACCCGTATATAATAGAAACACAGATTATCTCAATTTCAAAAGTTTTCAATCCAAAATTTCACTAATCATAAAACCACAAAGAAAAATGTATATGTCAGTTCAAGAAAATGAAGATTCAAGAGTAAAATTTTGTTATATAATTTCTCCTAGTCGCTCATTTAAAGTATCAAATATGATTTCTCGCTATAAAAACCCGTATATAATAGAAACACAGATTATCTCAATTTCAAAAGTTTTCAATCCAAAATTTCACTAATCATAAAACCACAAAGAAAAATGTATATGTCAGTTCAAGAAAATGAAGATTCAAGAGTAAAATTTTGTTATATAATTTCTCCTAGTCGCTCATTTAAAGTATCAAATATGATTTCTCGCTATAAAAACCCGTATATAATAGAAACACAGATTATCTCAATTTCAAAAGTTTTCAATCCAAAATTTCACTAATCATAAAACCACAAAGAAAAATGTATATGTCAGTTCAAGAAAATGAAGATTCAAGAGTAAAATTTTGTTATATAATTTCTCCTAGTCGCTCATTTAAAGTATCAAATATGATTTCTCGCTATAAAAACCCGTATATAATAGAAACACAGATTATCTCAATTTCAAAAGTTTTCAATCCAAAATTTCACTAATCATAAAACCACAAAGAAAAATGTATATGTCAGTTCAAGAAAATGAAGATTCAAGAGTAAAATTTTGTTATATAATTTCTCCTAGTCGCTCATTTAAAGTATCAAATATGATTTCTCGCTATAAAAACCCGTATATAATAGAAACACAGATTATCTCAATTTCAAAAGTTTTCAATCCAAAATTTCACTAATCATAAAACCACAAAGAAAAATGTATATGTCAGTTCAAGAAAATGAAGATTCAAGAGTAAAATTTTGTTATATAATTTCTCCTAGTCGCTCATTTAAAGTATCAAATATGATTTCTCGCTATAAAAACCCGTATATAATAGAAACATAGATTATCTCAATTTCAAAAGTTTTCAATCCAAAATTTCACTAATCATAAAACCACAAAGAAAAATGTATATGTCAGTTCAAGAAAATGAAGATTCAAGAGTAAAATTTTGTTATATAATTTCTCCTAGTCGCTCATTTAAAATATCAAATATGATTTCTCGCTATAAAAACCCGTATATAATAGAAACACAGATTATCTCAATTTCAAAAGTTTTCAATCCAAAATTTCACTAATCATAAAACCACAAAGAAAAATGTATATGTCAGTTCAAGAAAATGAAGATTCAAGAGTAAAATTTTGTTATATAATTTCTCCTAGTCGCTCATTTAAAGTATCAAATATGATTTCTCGCTATAAAAACCCGTATATAATAGAAACACAGATTATCTCAATTTCAAAAGTTTTCAATCCAAAATTTCACTAATCATAAAACCACAAAGAAAAATGTATATGTCAGTTCAAGAAAATGAAGATTCAAGAGTAAAATTTTGTTATATAATTTCTCCTAGTCGCTCATTTAAAGTATCAAATATGATTTCTCGCTATAAAAACCCGTATATAATAGAAACACAGATTATCTCAATTTCAAAAGTTTTCAATCCAAAATTTCACTAATCATAAAACCACAAAGAAAAATGTATATGTCAGTTCAAGAAAATGAAGATTCAAGAGTAAAATTTTGTTATATAATTTCTCCTAGTCGCTCATTTAAAGTATCAAATATGATTTCTCGCTATAAAAACCCGTATATAATAGAAACACAGATTATCTCAATTTCAAAAGTTTTCAATCCAAAATTTCACTAATCATAAAACCACAAAGAAAAATGTATATGTCAGTTCAAGAAAATGAAGATTCAAGAGTAAAATTTTGTTATATAATTTCTCCTAGTCGCTCATTTAAAGTATCAAATATGATTTCTCGCTATAAAAACCCGTATATAATAGAAACACAGATTATCTCAATTTCAAAAGTTTTCAATCCAAAATTTCACTAATCATAAAACCACAAAGAAAAATGTATATGTCAGTTCAAGAAAATGAAGATTCAAGAGTAAAATTTTGTTATATAATTTCTCCTAGTCGCTCATTTAAAGTATCAAATATGATTTCTCGCTATAAAAACCCGTATATAATAGAAACACAGATTATCTCAATTTCAAAAGTTTTCAATCCAAAATTTCACTAATCATAAAACCACAAAGAAAAATGTATATGTCAGTTCAAGAAAATGAAGATTCAAGAGTAAAATTTTGTTATATAATTTCTCCTAGTCGCTCATTTAAAGTATCAAATATGATTTCTCGCTATAAAAACCCGTATATAATAGAAACACAGATTATCTCAATTTCAAAAGTTTTCAATCCAAAATTTCACTAATCATAAAACCACAAAGAAAAATGTATATGTCAGTTCAAGAAAATGAAGATTCAAGAGTAAAATTTTGTTATATAATTTCTCCTAGTCGCTCATTTAAAGTATCAAATATGATTTCTCGCTATAAAAACCCGTATATAATAGAAACACAGATTATCTCAATTTCAAAAGTTTTCAATCCAAAATTTCACTAATCATAAAACCACAAAGAAAAATGTATATGTCAGTTCAAGAAAATGAAGATTCAAGAGTAAAATTTTGTTATATAATTTCTCCTAGTCGCTCATTTAAAGTATCAAATATGATTTCTCGCTATAAAAACCCGTATATAATAGAAACACAGATTATCTCAATTTCAAAAGTTTTCAATCCAAAATTTCACTAATCATAAAACCACAAAGAAAAATGTATATGTCAGTTCAAGAAAATGAAGATTCAAGAGTAAAATTTTGTTATATAATTTCTCCTAGTCGCTCATTTAAAGTATCAAATATGATTTCTCGCTATAAAAACCCGTATATAATAGAAACACAGATTATCTCAATTTCAAAAGTTTTCAATCCAAAATTTCACTAATCATAAAACCACAAAGAAAAATGTATATGTCAGTTCAAGAAAATGAAGATTCAAGAGTAAAATTTTGTTATATAATTTCTCCTAGTCGCTCATTTAAAGTATCAAATATGATTTCTCGCTATAAAAACCCGTATATAATAGAAACACAGATTATCTCAATTTCAAAAGTTTTCAATCCAAAATTTCACTAATCATAAAACCACAAAGAAAAATGTATATGTCAGTTCAAGAAAATGAAGATTCAAGAGTAAAATTTTGTTATATAATTTCTCCTAGTCGCTCATTTAAAGTATCAAATATGATTTCTCGCTATAAAAACCCGTATATAATAGAAACACAGATTATCTCAATTTCAAAAGTTTTCAATCCAAAATTTCACTAATCATAAAACCACAAAGAAAAATGTATATGTCAGTTCAAGAAAATGAAGATTCAAGAGTAAAATTTTGTTATATAATTTCTCCTAGTCGCTCATTTAAAGTATCAAATATGATTTCTCGCTATAAAAACCCGTATATAATAGAAACACAGATTATCTCAATTTCAAAAGTTTTCAATCCAAAATTTCACTAATCATAAAACCACAAAGAAAAATGTATATGTCAGTTCAAGAAAATGAAGATTCAAGAGTAAAATTTTGTTATATAATTTCTCCTAGTCGCTCATTTAAAGTATCAAATATGATTTCTCGCTATAAAAACCCGTATATAATAGAAACACAGATTATCTCAATTTCAAAAGTTTTCAATCCAAAATTTCACTAATCATAAAACCACAAAGAAAAATGTATATGTCAGTTCAAGAAAATGAAGATTCAAGAGTAAAATTTTGTTATATAATTTCTCCTAGTCGCTCATTTAAAGTATCAAATATGATTTCTCGCTATAAAAACCCGTATATAATAGAAACACAGATTATCTCAATTTCAAAAGTTTTCAATCCAAAATTTCACTAATCATAAAACCACAAAGAAAAATGTATATGTCAGTTCAAGAAAATGAAGATTCAAGAGTAAAATTTTGTTATATAATTTCTCCTAGTCGCTCATTTAAAGTATCAAATATGATTTCTCGCTATAAAAACCCGTATATAATAGAAACACAGATTATCTCAATTTCAAAAGTTTTCAATCCAAAATTTCACTAATCATAAAACCACAAAGAAAAATGTATATGTCAGTTCAAGAAAATGAAGATTCAAGAGTAAAATTTTGTTATATAATTTCTCCTAGTCGCTCATTTAAAGTATCAAATATGATTTCTCGCTATAAAAACCCGTATATAATAGAAACACAGATTATCTCAATTTCAAAAGTTTTCAATCCAAAATTTCACTAATCATAAAACCACAAAGAAAAATGTATATGTCAGTTCAAGAAAATGAAGATTCAAGAGTAAAATTTTGTTATATAATTTCTCCTAGTCGCTCATTTAAAGTATCAAATATGATTTCTCGCTATAAAAACCCGTATATAATAGAAACACAGATTATCTCAATTTCAAAAGTTTTCAATCCAAAATTTCACTAATCATAAAACCACAAAGAAAAATGTATATGTCAGTTCAAGAAAATGAAGATTCAAGAGTAAAATTTTGTTATATAATTTCTCCTAGTCGCTCATTTAAAGTATCAAATATGATTTCTCGCTATAAAAACCCGTATATAATAGAAACACAGATTATCTCAATTTCAAAAGTTTTCAATCCAAAATTTCACTAATCATAAAACCACAAAGAAAAATGTATATGTCAGTTCAAGAAAATGAAGATTCAAGAGTAAAATTTTGTTATATAATTTCTCCTAGTCGCTCATTTAAAGTATCAAATATGATTTCTCGCTATAAAAACCCGTATATAATAGAAACACAGATTATCTCAATTTCAAAAGTTTTCAATCCAAAATTTCACTAATCATAAAACCACAAAGAAAAATGTATATGTCAGTTCAAGAAAATGAAGATTCAAGAGTAAAATTTTGTTATATAATTTCTCCTAGTCGCTCATTTAAAGTATCAAATATGATTTCTCGCTATAAAAACCCGTATATAATAGAAACACAGATTATCTCAATTTCAAAAGTTTTCAATCCAAAATTTCACTAATCATAAAACCACAAAGAAAAATGTATATGTCAGTTCAAGAAAATGAAGATTCAAGAGTAAAATTTTGTTATATAATTTCTCCTAGTCGCTCATTTAAAGTATCAAATATGATTTCTCGCTATAAAAACCCGTATATAATAGAAACACAGATTATCTCAATTTCAAAAGTTTTCAATCCAAAATTTCACTAATCATAAAACCACAAAGAAAAATGTATATGTCAGTTCAAGAAAATGAAGATTCAAGAGTAAAATTTTGTTATATAATTTCTCCTAGTCGCTCATTTAAAGTATCAAATATGATTTCTCGCTATAAAAACCCGTATATAATAGAAACACAGATTATCTCAATTTCAAAAGTTTTCAATCCAAAATTTCACTAATCATAAAACCACAAAGAAAAATGTATATGTCAGTTCAAGAAAATGAAGATTCAAGAGTAAAATTTTGTTATATAATTTCTCCTAGTCGCTCATTTAAAGTATCAAATATGATTTCTCGCTATAAAAACCCGTATATAATAGAAACACAGATTATCTCAATTTCAAAAGTTTTCAATCCAAAATTTCACTAATCATAAAACCACAAAGAAAAATATATATGTCAGTTCAAGAAAATGAAGATTCAAGAGTAAAATTTTGTTATATAATTTCTCCTAGTCGCTCATTTAAAATATCAAATATGATTTCTCGCTATAAAAACCCGTATATAATAGAAACACAGATTATCTCAATTTCAAAAGTTTTCAATCCAAAATTTCACTAATCATAAAACCACAAAGAAAAATGTATATGTCAGTTCAAGAAAATGAAGATTCAAGAGTAAAATTTTGTTATATAATTTCTCCTAGTCGCTCATTTAAAGTATCAAATATGATTTCTCGCTATAAAAACCCGTATATAATAGAAACACAGATTATCTCAATTTCAAAAGTTTTCAATCCAAAATTTCACTAATCATAAAACCACAAAGAAAAATGTATATGTCAGTTCAAGAAAATGAAGATTCAAGAGTAAAATTTTGTTATATAATTTCTCCTAGTCGCTCATTTAAAATATCAAATATGATTTCTCGCTATAAAAACCCGTATATAATAGAAACACAGATTATCTCAATTTCAAAAGTTTTCAATCCAAAATTTCACTAATCATAAAACCACAAAGAAAAATGTATATGTCAGTTCAAGAAAATGAAGATTCAAGAGTAAAATTTTGTTATATAATTTCTCCTAGTCGCTCATTTAAAGTATCAAATATGATTTCTCGCTATAAAAACCCGTATATAATAGAAACACAGATTATCTCAATTTCAAAAGTTTTCAATCCAAAATTTCACTAATCATAAAACCACAAAGAAAAATGTATATGTCAGTTCAAGAAAATGAAGATTCAAGAGTAAAATTTTGTTATATAATTTCTCCTAGTCGCTCATTTAAAATATCAAATATGATTTCTCGCTATAAAAACCCGTATATAATAGAAACACAGATTATCTCAATTTCAAAAGTTTTCAATCCAAAATTTCACTAATCATAAAACCACAAAGAAAAATGTATATGTCAGTTCAAGAAAATGAAGAATAAAGAGTAAAATTTTGTTATATAATTTCTCCTAGTCGCTCATTTAAAGTATCAAATATGATTTCTCGCTATAAAAACCCGTATATAATAGAAACACAGATTATCTCAATTTCAAAAGTTTTCAATCCAAAATTTCACTAATCATAAAACCACAAAGAAAAATGTATATGTCAGTTCAAGAAAATGAAGATTCAAGAGTAAAATTTTGTTATATAATTTCTCCTAGTCGCTCATTTAAAGTATCAAATATGATTTCTCGCTATAAAAACCCGTATATAATAGAAACACAGATTATCTCAATTTCAAAAGTTTTCAATCCAAAATTTCACTAATCATAAAACCACAAAGAAAAATGTATATGTCAGTTCAAGAAGTTCAAGAAAATGAAGATTCAAGAGTAAAATTTTGTTATATAATTTCTCCTAGTCGCTCATTTAAAATATCAAATATGATTTCTCGCTATAAAAACCCGTATATAATAGAAACACAGATTATCTCAATTTCAAAAGTTTTCAATCCAAAATTTCACTAATCATAAAACCACAAAGAAAAATGTATATGTCAGTTCAAGAAAATGAAGATTCAAGAGTAAAATTTTGTTATATAATTTCTCCTAGTCGCTCATTTAAAGTATCAAATATGATTTCTCGCTATAAAAACCCGTATATAATAGAAACACAGATTATCTCAATTTCAAAAGTTTTCAATCCAAAATTTCACTAATCATAAAACCACAAAGAAAAATGTATATGTCAGTTCAAGAAAATGAAGATTCAAGAGTAAAATTTTGTTATATAATTTCTCCTAGTCGCTCATTTAAAATATCAAATATGATTTCTCGCTATAAAAACCCGTATATAATAGAAACACAGATTATCTCAATTTCAAAAGTTTTCAATCCAAAATTTCACTATACATAAAACCACAAAGAAAAATGTATATGTCAGTTCAAGAAAATGAAGATTCAAGAGTAAAATTTTGTTATATAATTTCTCCTAGTCGCTCATTTAAAGTATCAAATATGATTTCTCGCTATAAAAACCCGTATATAATAGAAACACAGATTATCTCAATTTCAAAAGTTTTCAATCCAAAATTTCACTAATCATAAAACCACAAAGAAAAATGTATATGTCAGTTCAAGAAAATGAAGATTCAAGAGTAAAATTTTGTTATATAATTTCTCCTAGTCGCTCATTTAAAGTATCAAATATGATTTCTCGCTATAAAAACCCGTATATAATAGAAACACAGATTATCTCAATTTCAAAAGTTTTCAATCCAAAATTTCACTAATCATAAAACCACAAAGAAAAATGTATATGTCAGTTCAAGAAAATGAAGATTCAAGAGTAAAATTTTGTTATATAATTTCTCCTAGTCGCTCATTTAAAGTATCAAATATGTTTTCTCGCTATAAAAACCCGTATATAATAGAAACACAGATTATCTCAATTTCAAAAGTTTTCAATCCAAAATTTCACTAATCATAAAACCACAAAGAAAAATGTATATGTCAGTTCAAGAAAATGAAGATTCAAGAGTAAAATTTTGTTATATAATTTCTCCTAGTCGCTCATTTAAAGTATCAAATATGATTTCTCGCTATAAAAACCCGTATATAATAGAAACACAGATTATCTCAATTTCAAAAGTTTTCAATCCAAAATTTCACTAATCATAAAACCACAAAGAAAAATGTATATGTCAGTTCAAGAAAATGAAGATTCAAGAGTAAAATTTTGTTATATAATTTCTCCTAGTCGCTCATTTAAAGTATCAAATATGATTTCTCGCTATAAAAACCCGTATATAATAGAAACACAGATTATCTCAATTTCAAAAGTTTTCAATCCAAAATTTCACTAATCATAAAACCACAAAGAAAAATGTATATGTCAGTTCAAGAAAATGAAGATTCAAGAGTAAAATTTTGTTATATAATTTCTCCTAGTCGCTCATTTAAAATATCAAATATGATTTCTCGCTATAAAAACCCGTATATAATAGAAACACAGATTATCTCAATTTCAAAAGTTTTCAATCCAAAATTTCACTAATCATAAAACCACAAAGAAAAATGTATATGTCAGTTCAAGAAAATGAAGATTCAAGAGTAAAATTTTGTTATATAATTTCTCCTAGTCGCTCATTTAAAGTATCAAATATGATTTCTCGCTATAAAAACCCGTATATAATAGAAACACAGATTATCTCAATTTCAAAAGTTTTCAATCCAAAATTTCACTAATCATAAAACCACAAAGAAAAATGTATATGTCAGTTCAAGAAAATGAAGATTCAAGAGTAAAATTTTGTTATATAATTTCTCCTAGTCGCTCATTTAAAGTATCAAATATGATTTCTCGCTATAAAAACCCGTATATAATAGAAACACAGATTATCTCAATTTCAAAAGTTTTCAATCCAAAATTTCACTAATCATAAAACCACAAAGAAAAATGTATATGTCAGTTCAAGAAGTTCAAGAAAATGAAGATTCAAGAGTAAAATTTTGTTATATAATTTCTCCTAGTCGCTCATTTAAAATATCAAATATGATTTCTCGCTATAAAAACCCGTATATAATAGAAACACAGATTATCTCAATTTCAAAAGTTTTCAATCCAAAATTTCACTAATCATAAAACCACAAAGAAAAATGTATATGTCAGTTCAAGAAAATGAAGATTCAAGAGTAAAATTTTGTTATATAATTTCTCCTAGTCGCTCATTTAAAGTATCAAATATGATTTCTCGCTATAAAAACCCGTATATAATAGAAACACAGATTATCTCAATTTCAAAAGTTTTCAATCCAAAATTTCACTAATCATAAAACCACAAAGAAAAATGTATATGTCAGTTCAAGAAAATGAAGATTCAAGAGTAAAATTTTGTTATATAATTTCTCCTAGTCGCTCATTTAAAATATCAAATATGATTTCTCGCTATAAAAACCCGTATATAATAGAAACACAGATTATCTCAATTTCAAAAGTTTTCAATCCAAAATTTCACTAATCATAAAACCACAAAGAAAAATGTATATGTCAGTTCAAGAAAATGAAGATTCAAGAGTAAAATTTTGTTATATAATTTCTCCTAGTCGCTCATTTAAAGTATCAAATATGATTTCTCGCTATAAAAACCCGTATATAATAGAAACACAGATTATCTCAATTTCAAAAGTTTTCAATCCAAAATTTCACTAATCATAAAACCACAAAGAAAAATGTATATGTCAGTTCAAGAAAATGAAGATTCAAGAGTAAAATTTTGTTATATAATTTCTCCTAGTCGCTCATTTAAAGTATCAAATATGATTTCTCGCTATAAAAACCCGTATATAATAGAAACACAGATTATCTCAATTTCAAAAGTTTTCAATCCAAAATTTCACTAATCATAAAACCACAAAGAAAAATGTATATGTCAGTTCAAGAAAATGAAGATTCAAGAGTAAAATTTTGTTATATAATTTCTCCTAGTCGCTCATTTAAAGTATCAAATATGTTTTCTCGCTATAAAAACCTGTATATAATAGAAACACAGATTATCTCAATTTCAAAAGTTTTCAATCCAAAATTTCACTAATCATAAAACCACAAAGAAAAATGTATATGTCAGTTCAAGAAAATGAAGATTCAAGAGTAAAATTTTGTTATATAATTTCTCCTAGTCGCTCATTTAAAGTATCAAATATGATTTCTCGCTATAAAAACCCGTATATAATAGAAACACAGATTATCTCAATTTCAAAAGTTTTCAATCCAAAATTTCACTAATCATAAAACCACAAAGAAAAATGTATATGTCAGTTCAAGAAAATGAAGATTCAAGAGTAAAATTTTGTTATATAATTTCTCCTAGTCGCTCATTTAAAGTATCAAATATGATTTCTCGCTATAAAAACCCGTATATAATAGAAACACAGATTATCTCAATATCAAAAGTTTTCAATCCAAAATTTCACTAATCATAAAACCACAAAGAAAAATGTATATGTCAGTTCAAGAAAATGAAGATTGAAGAGTAAAATTTTGTTATATAATTTCTCCTAGTCGCTCATTTAAAGTATCAAATATGATTTCTCGCTATAAAAACCCGTATATAATAGAAACACAGATTATCTCAATTTCAAAAGTTTTCAATCCAAAATTTCACTAATCATAAAACCACAAAGAAAAATGTATATGTCAGTTCAAGAAAATGAAGATTCAAGAGTAAAATTTTGTTATATAATTTCTCCTAGTCGCTCATTTAAAGTATCAAATATGATTTCTCGCTATAAAAACCCGTATATAATAGAAACACAGATTATCTCAATTTCAAAAGTTTTCAATCCAAAATTTCACTAATCATAAAACCACAAAGAAAAATGTATATGTCAGTTCAAGAAAATGAAGATTCAAGAGTAAAATTTTGTTATATAATTTCTCCTAGTCGCTCATTTAAAGTATCAAATATGATTTCTCGCTATAAAAACCCGTATATAATAGAAACACAGATTATCTCAATTTCAAAAGTTTTCAATCCAAAATTTCACTAATCATAAAACCACAAAGAAAAATGTATATGTCAGTTCAAGAAAATGAAGATTCAAGAGTAAAATTTTGTTATATAATTTCTCCTAGTCGCTCATTTAAAGTATCAAATATGATTTCTCGCTATAAAAACCCGTATATAATAGAAACACAGATTATCTCAATTTCAAAAGTTTTCAATCCAAAATTTCACTAATCATAAAACCACAAAGAAAAATGTATATGTCAGTTCAAGAAAATGAAGATTCAAGAGTAAAATTTTGTTACATAATTTCTCCTAGTCGCTCATTTAAAATATCAAATATGTTTTCTCGCTATAAAAACCCGTATATAATAGAAACACAGATTATCTCAATTTCAAAAGTTTTCAATCCAAAATTTCACTAATCATAAAACCACAAAGAAAAATGTATATGTCAGTTCAAGAAAATGAAGATTCAAGAGTAAAATTTTGTTATATAATTTCTCCTAGTCGCTCATTTAAAATATCAAATATGATTTCTCGCTATAAAAACCCGTATATAATAGAAACACAGATTATCTCAATTTCAAAAGTTTTCAATCCAAAATTTCACTAATCATAAAACCACAAAAAAAAAGTATATGTCAGTTCAAGAAAATGAAGATTCAAGAGTAAAATTTTGTTATATAATTTCTCCTAGTCGCTCATTTAAAGTATCAAATATGATTTCTCGCTATAAAAACCCGTATATAATAGAAACACAGATTATCTCAATTTCAAAAGTTTTCAATCCAAAATTTCACTAATCATAAAACCACAAAGAAAAATGTATATGTCAGTTCAAGAAAATGAAGATTCAAGAGTAAAATTTTGTTATATAATTTCTCCTAGTCGCTCATTTAAAATATCAAATATGATTTCTCGCTATAAAAACCCGTATATAATAGAAACACAGATTATATCAATTTAAAAAGTTTTCAATCCAAAATTTCACTAATCATAAAACCACAAAGAAAAATGTATATGTCAGTTCAAGAAAATGAAGATTCAAGAGTAAAATTTTGTTATATAATTTCTCCTAGTCGCTCATTTAAAGTATCAAATATGTTTTCTCGCTATAAAAACCCGTATATAATAGAAACACAGATTATCTCAATTTCAAAAGTTTTCAATCCAAAATTTCACTAATCATAAAACCACAAAGAAAAATGTATATGTCAGTTCAAGAAAATGAAGATTCAAGAGTAAAATTTTGTTATATAATTTCTCCTAGTCGCTCATTTAAAATATCAAATATGATTTCTCGCTATAAAAACCCGTATATAATAGAAACACAGATTATCTCAATTTCAAAAGTTTTCAATCCAAAATTTCACTAATCATAAAACCACAAAGAAAAATGTATATGTCAGTTCAAGAAAATGAAGATTCAAGAGTAAAATTTTGTTATATAATTTCTCCTAGTCGCTCATTTAAAATATCAAATATGATTTCTCGCTATAAAAACCCGTATATAATAGAAACACAGATTATCTCAATTTCAAAAGTTTTCAATCCAAAATTTCACTAATCATAAAACCACAAAGAAAAATGTATATGTCAGTTCAAGAAAATGAAGATTCAAGAGTAAAATTTTGTTATATAATTTCTCCTAGTCGCTCATTTAAAGTATCAAATATGATTTCTCGCTATAAAAACCCGTATATAATAGAAACACAGATTATCTCAATTTCAAAAGTTTTCAATCCAAAATTTCACTAATCATAAAACCACAAAGAAAAATGTATATGTCAGTTCAAGAAAATGAAGATTCAAGAGTAAAATTTTGTTATATAATTTCTCCTAGTCGCTCATTTAAAGTATCAAATATGTTTTCTCGCTATAAAAACCCGTATATAATAGAAACACAGATTATCTCAATTTCAAAAGTTTTCAATCCAAAATTTCACTAATCATAAAACCACAAAGAAAAATGTATATGTCAGTTCAAGAAAATGAAGATTCAAGAGTAAAATTTTGTTATATAATTTCTCCTAGTCGCTCATTTAAAGTATCAAATATGATTTCTCGCTATAAAAACCCGTATATAATAGAAACACAGATTATCTCAATTTCAAAAGTTTTCAATCCAAAATTTCACTAATCATAAAACCACAAAGAAAAATGTATATGTCAGTTCAAGAAAATGAAAATTCAAGAGTAAAATTTTGTTATATAATTTCTCCTAGTCGCTCATTTAAAGTATCAAATATGATTTCTCGCTATAAAAACCCGTATATAATAGAAACACAGATTATCTCAATTTCAAAAGTTTTCAATCCAAAATTTCACTAATCATAAAACCACAAAGAAAAATGTATATGTCAGTTCAAGAAAATGAAGATTCAAGAGTAAAATTTTGTTATATAATTTCTCCTAGTCGCTCATTTAAAGTATCAAATATGATTTCTCGCTATAAAAACCCGTATATAATAGAAACACAGATTATCTCAATTTCAAAAGTTTTCAATCCAAAATTTCACTAATCATAAAACCACAAAGAAAAATGTATATGTCAGTTCAAGAAAATGAAGATTCAAGAGTAAAATTTTGTTATATAATTTCTCCTAGTCGCTCATTTAAAGTATCAAATATGATTTCTCGCTATAAAAACCCGTATATAATAGAAACACAGATTATCTCAATTTCAAAAGTTTTCAATCCAAAATTTCACTAATCATAAAACCACAAAGAAAAATGTATATGTCAGTTCAAGAAAATGAAGATTCAAGAGTAAAATTTTGTTATATAATTTCTCCTAGTCGCTCATTTAAAATATCAAATATGATTTCTCGCTATAAAAACCCGTATATAATAGAAACACAGATTATCTCAATTTCAAAAGTTTTCAATCCAAAATTTCACTAATCATAAAACCACAAAGAAAAATATATATGTCAGTTCAAGAAAATGAAGATTCAAGAGTAAAATTTTGTTATATAATTTCTCCTAGTCGCTCATTTAAAATATCAAATATGTTTTCTCGCTATAAAAACCCGTATATAATAGAAACACAGATTATCTCAATTTCAAAAGTTTTCAATCCAAAATTTCACTAATCATAAAACCACAAAGAAAAATGTATATGTCAGTTCAAGAAAATGAAGATTCAAGAGTAAAATTTTGTTATATAATTTCTCCTAGTCGCTCATTTAAAGTATCAAATATGATTTCTCGCTATAAAAACCCGTATATAATAGAAACACAGATTATCTCAATTTCAAAAGTTTTCAATCCAAAATTTCACTAATCATAAAACCACAAAGAAAAATGTATATGTCAGTTCAAGAAAATGAAAATTCAAGAGTAAAATTTTGTTATATAATTTCTCCTAGTCGCTCATTTAAAGTATCAAATATGATTTCTCGCTATAAAAACCCGTATATAATAGAAACACAGATTATCTCAATTTCAAAAGTTTTCAATCCAAAATTTCACTAATCATAAAACCACAAAGAAAAATGTATATGTCAGTTCAAGAAAATGAAGATTCAAGAGTAAAATTTTGTTATATAATTTCTCCTAGTCGCTCATTTAAAGTATCAAATATGATTTCTCGCTATAAAAACCCGTATATAATAGAAACACAGATTATCTCAATTTCAAAAGTTTTCAATCCAAAATTTCACTAATCATAAAACCACAAAGAAAAATGTATATGTCAGTTCAAGAAAATGAAGATTCAAGAGTAAAATTTTGTTATATAATTTCTCCTAGTCGCTCATTTAAAATATCAAATATGATTTCTCGCTATAAAAACCCGTATATAATAGAAACACAGATTATCTCAATTTCAAAAGTTTTCAATCCAAAATTTCACTAATCATAAAACCACAAAGAAAAATGTATATGTCAGTTCAAGAAAATGAAGATTCAAGAGTAAAATTTTGTTATATAATTTCTCCTAGTCGCTCATTTAAAATATCAAATATGTTTTCTCGCTATAAAAACCCGTATATAATAGAAACACAGATTATCTCAATTTCAAAAGTTTTCAATCCAAAATTTCACTAATCATAAAACCACAAAGAAAAATGTATATGTCAGTTCAAGAAAATGAAGATTCAAGAGTAAAATTTTGTTATATAATTTCTCCTAGTCGCTCATTTAAAGTATCAAATATGATTTCTCGCTATAAAAACCCGTATATAATAGAAACACAGATTATCTCAATTTCAAAAGTTTTCAATCCAAAATTTCACTAATCATAAAACCACAAAGAAAAATGTATATGTCAGTTCAAGAAAATGAAGATTCAAGAGTAAAATTTTGTTATATAATTTCTCCTAGTTTCTCATTTAAAGTATCAAATATGTTTTCTCGCTATAAAAACCCGTATATAATAGAAACACAGATTATCTCAATTTCAAAAGTTTTCAATCCAAAATTTCACTAATCATAAAACCACAAAGAAAAATGTATATGTCAGTTCAAGAAAATGAAGATTCAAGAGTAAAATTTTGTTATATAATTTCTCCTAGTCGCTCATTTAAAGTATCAAATATGATTTCTCGCTATAAAAACCCGTATATAATAGAAACACAGATTATCTCAATTTCAAAAGTTTTCAATCCAAAATTTCACTAATCATAAAACCAGAAAGAAAAATGTATATGTCAGTTCAAGAAAATGAAGATTCAAGAGTAAAATTTTGTTATATAATTTCTCCTAGTCGCTCATTTAAAGTATCAAATATGATTTCTCGCTATAAAAACCCGTATATAATAGAAACACAGATTATCTCAATTTCAAAAGTTTTCAATCCAAAATTTCACTAATCATAAAACCACAAAGAAAAATGTATATGTCAGTTCAAGAAAATGAAGATTCAAGAGTAAAATTTTGTTATATAATTTCTCCTAGTCGCTCATTTAAAGTATCAAATATGTTTTCTCGCTATAAAAACCCGTATATAATAGAAACACAGATTATCTCAATTTCAAAAGTTTTCAATCCAAAATTTCACTAATCATAAAACCACAAAGAAAAATGTATATGTCAGTTCAAGAAAATGAAGATTCAAGAGTAAAATTTTGTTATATAATTTCTCCTAGTCGCTCATTTAAAGTATCAAATATGATTTCTCGCTATAAAAACCCGTATATAATAGAAACACAGATTATCTCAATTTCAAAAGTTTTCAATCCAAAATTTCACTAATCATAAAACCACAAAGATAAATGTATATGTCAGTTCAAGAAAATGAAGATTCAAGAGTAAAATTTTGTTATATAATTTCTCCTAGTCGCTCATTTAAAGTATAAAATATGTTTTCTCGCTATAAAAACCCGTATATAATAGAAACACAGATTATCTCAATTTCAAAAGTTTTCAATCCAAAATTTCACTAATCATAAAACCACAAAGAAAAATGTATATGTCAGTTCAAGAAAATGAAGATTCAAGAGTAAAATTTTGTTATATAATTTCTCCTAGTCGCTCATTTAAAGTATCAAATATGATTTCTCGCTATAAAAACCCGTATATAATAGAAACACAGATTATCTCAATTTCAAAAGTTTTCAATCCTAAATTTCACTAATCATAAAACCACAAAGAAAAATGTATATGTCAGTTCAAGAAAATGAAGATTCAAGAGTAAAATTTTGTTATATAATTTCTCCTAGTCGCTCATTTAAAATATCAAATATGATTTCTCGCTATACAAACCCGTATATAATAGAAACACAGATTATCTCAATTTCAAAAGTTTTCAATCCAAAATTTCACTAATCATAAAACCACAAAGAAAAATGTATATGTCAGTTCAAGAAAATGAAGATTCAAGAGTAAAATTTTGTTATATAATTTCTCCTAGTCGCTCATTTAAAGTATCAAATATGATTTCTCGCTATAAAAACCCGTATATAATAGAAACACAGATTATCTCAATTTCAAAAGTTTTCAATCCAAAATTTCACTAATCATAAAACCACAAAGAAAAATGTATATGTCAGTTCAAGAAAATGAAGAATAAAGAGTAAAATTTTGTTATATAATTTCTCCTAGTCGCTCATTTAAAGTATCAAATATGTTTTCTCGCTATAAAAACCCGTATATAATAGAAACACAGATTATCTCAATTTCAAAAGTTTTCAATCCAAAATTTCACTAATCATAAAACCACAAAGAAAAATGTATATGTCAGTTCAAGAAAATGAAGATTCAAGAGTAAAATTTTGTTATATAATTTCTCCTAGTCGCTCATTTAAAGTATCAAATATGATTTCTCGCTATAAAAACCCGTATATAATAGAAACACAGATTATCTCAATTTCAAAAGCTTTCAATCCAAAATTTCACTAATCATAAAACCACAAAGAAAAATGTATATGTCAGTTCAAGAAAATGAAGATTCAAGAGTAAAATTTTGTTATATAATTTCTCCTAGTCGCTCATTTAAAATATCAAATATGATTTCTCGCTATAAAAACCCGTATATAATAGAAACACAGATTATCTCAATTTCAAAAGTTTTCAATCCAAAATTTCACTAATCATAAAACCACAAAGAAAAATGTATATGTCAGTTCAAGAAAATGAAGATTCAAGAGTAAAATTTTGTTATATAATTTCTCCTAGTCGCTCATTTAAAGTATCAAATATGATTTCTCGCTATAAAAACCCGTATATAATAGAAACACAGATTATCTCAATTTCAAAAGTTTTCAATCCAAAATTTCACTAATCATAAAACCACAAAGAAAAATGTATATGTCAGTTCAAGAAAATGAAGATTCAAGAGTAAAATTTTGTTATATAATTTCTCCTAGTCGCTCATTTAAAGTATCAAATATGTTTTCTCGCTATAAAAACCCGTATATAATAGAAACACAGATTATCTCAATTTCAAAAGTTTTCAATCCAAAATTTCACTAATCATAAAACCACAAAGAAAAATGTATATGTCAGTTCAAGAAAATGAAGATTCAAGAGTAAAATTTTGTTATATAATTTCTCCTAGTCGCTCATTTAAAGTATCAAATATGATTTCTCGCTATAAAAACCCGTATATAATAGAAACACAGATTATCTCAATTTCAAAAGTTTTCAATCCAAAATTTCACTAATCATAAAACCACAAAGAAAAATGTATATGTCAGTTCAAGAAAATGAAGATTCAAGAGTAAAATTTTGTTATATAATTTCTCCTAGTCGCTCATTTAAAATATCAAATATGATTTCTCGCTATAAAAACCCGTATATAATAGAAACACAGATTATCTCAATTTCAAAAGTTTTCAATCCAAAATTTCACTAATCATAAAACCACAAAGAAAAATGTATATGTCAGTTCAAGAAAATGAAGATTCAAGAGTAAAATTTTGTTATATAATTTCTCCTAGTCGCTCATTTAAAATATCAAATATGATTTCTCGCTATACAAACCCGTATATAATAGAAACACAGATTATCTCAATTTCAAAAGTTTTCAATCCAAAATTTCACTAATCATAAAACCACAAAGAAAAATGTATATGTCAGTTCAAGAAAATGAAGATTCAAGAGTAAAATTTTGTTATATAATTTCTCCTAGTCGCTCATTTAAAATATCAAATATGATTTCTCGCTATACAAACCCGTATATAATAGAAACACAGATTATCTCAATTTCAAAAGTTTTCAATCCAAAATTTCACTAATCATAAAACCACAAAGAAAAATGTATATGTCAGTTCAAGAAAATGAAGATTCAAGAGTAAAATTTTGTTATATAATTTCTCCTAGTCGCTCATTTAAAGTATCAAATATGATTTCTCGCTATAAAAACCCGTATATAATAGAAACACAGATTATCTCAATTTCAAAAGTTTTCAATCCAAAATTTCACTAATCATAAAACCACAAAGAAAAATGTATATGTCAGTTCAAGAAAATGAAGAATAAAGAGTAAAATTTTGTTATATAATTTCTCCTAGTCGCTCATTTAAAGTATCAAATATGTTTTCTCGCTATAAAAACCCGTATATAATAGAAACACAGATTATCTCAATTTCAAAAGTTTTCAATCCAAAATTTCACTAATCATAAAACCACAAAGAAAAATGTATATGTCAGTTCAAGAAAATGAAGATTCAAGAGTAAAATTTTGTTATATAATTTCTCCTAGTCGCTCATTTAAAGTATCAAATATGATTTCTCGCTATAAAAACCCGTATATAATAGAAACACAGATTATCTCAATTTCAAAAGCTTTCAATCCAAAATTTCACTAATCATAAAACCACAAAGAAAAATGTATATGTCAGTTCAAGAAAATGAAGATTCAAGAGTAAAATTTTGTTATATAATTTCTCCTAGTCGCTCATTTAAAATATCAAATATGATTTCTCGCTATAAAAACCCGTATATAATAGAAACACAGATTATCTCAATTTCAAAAGTTTTCAATCCAAAATTTCACTAATCATAAAACCACAAAGAAAAATGTATATGTCAGTTCAAGAAAATGAAGATTCAAGAGTAAAATTTTGTTATATAATTTCTCCTAGTCGCTCATTTAAAGTATCAAATATGATTTCTCGCTATAAAAACCCGTATATAATAGAAACACAGATTATCTCAATTTCAAAAGTTTTCAATCCAAAATTTCACTAATCATAAAACCACAAAGAAAAATGTATATGTCAGTTCAAGAAAATGAAGATTCAAGAGTAAAATTTTGTTATATAATTTCTCCTAGTCGCTCATTTAAAGTATCAAATATGTTTTCTCGCTATAAAAACCCGTATATAATAGAAACACAGATTATCTCAATTTCAAAAGTTTTCAATCCAAAATTTCACTAATCATAAAACCACAAAGAAAAATGTATATGTCAGTTCAAGAAAATGAAGATTCAAGAGTAAAATTTTGTTATATAATTTCTCCTAGTCGCTCATTTAAAGTATCAAATATGATTTCTCGCTATAAAAACCCGTATATAATAGAAACACAGATTATCTCAATTTCAAAAGTTTTCAATCCAAAATTTCACTAATCATAAAACCACAAAGAAAAATGTATATGTCAGTTCAAGAAAATGAAGATTCAAGAGTAAAATTTTGTTATATAATTTCTCCTAGTCGCTCATTTAAAGTATCAAATATGATTTCTCGCTATAAAAACCCGTATATAATAGAAACACAGATTATCTCAATTTCAAAAGTTTTCAATCCAAAATTTCACTAATCATAAAACCACAAAGAAAAATGTATATGTCAGTTCAAGAAAATGAAGATTCAAGAGTAAAATTTTGTTATATAATTTCTCCTAGTCGCTCATTTAAAGTATCAAATATGTTTTCTCGCTATAAAAACCCGTATATAATAGAAACACAGATTATCTCAATTTCAAAAGTTTTCAATCCAAAATTTCACTAATCATAAAACCACAAAGAAAAATGTATATGTCAGTTCAAGAAAATGAAGATTCAAGAGTAAAATTTTGTTATATAATTTCTCCTAGTCGCTCATTTAAAATATCAAATATGATTTCTCGCTATAAAAACCCGTATATAATAGAAACACAGATTATCTCAATTTCAAAAGTTTTCAATCCAAAATTTCACTAATCATAAAACCACAAAGAAAAATGTATATGTCAGTTCAAGAAAATGAAGATTCAAGAGTAAAATTTTGTTATATAATTTCTCCTAGTCGCTCATTTAAAATATCAAATATGATTTCTCGCTATACAAACCCGTATATAATAGAAACACAGATTATCTCAATTTCAAAAGTTTTCAATCCAAAATTTCACTAATCATAAAACCACAAAGAAAAATGTATATGTCAGTTCAAGAAAATGAAGATTCAAGAGTAAAATTTTGTTATATAATTTCTCCTAGTCGCTCATTTAAAATATCAAATATGATTTCTCGCTATACAAACCCGTATATAATAGAAACACAGATTATCTCAATTTCAAAAGTTTTCAATCCAAAATTTCACTAATCATAAAACCACAAAGAAAAATGTATATGTCAGTTCAAGAAAATGAAGATTCAAGAGTAAAATTTTGTTATATAATTTCTCCTAGTCGCTCATTTAAAGTATCAAATATGATTTCTCGCTATAAAAACCCGTATATAATAGAAACACAGATTATCTCAATTTCAAAAGTTTTCAATCCAAAATTTCACTAATCATAAAACCACAAAGAAAAATGTATATGTCAGTTCAAGAAAATGAAGAATAAAGAGTAAAATTTTGTTATATAATTTCTCCTAGTCGCTCATTTAAAGTATCAAATATGTTTTCTCGCTATAAAAACCCGTATATAATAGAAACACAGATTATCTCAATTTCAAAAGTTTTCAATCCAAAATTTCACTAATCATAAAACCACAAAGAAAAATGTATATGTCAGTTCAAGAAAATGAAGATTCAAGAGTAAAATTTTGTTATATAATTTCTCCTAGTCGCTCATTTAAAGTATCAAATATGATTTCTCGCTATAAAAACCCGTATATAATAGAAACACAGATTATCTCAATTTCAAAAGCTTTCAATCCAAAATTTCACTAATCATAAAACCACAAAGAAAAATGTATATGTCAGTTCAAGAAAATGAAGATTCAAGAGTAAAATTTTGTTATATAATTTCTCCTAGTCGCTCATTTAAAATATCAAATATGATTTCTCGCTATAAAAACCCGTATATAATAGAAACACAGATTATCTCAATTTCAAAAGTTTTCAATCCAAAATTTCACTAATCATAAAACCACAAAGAAAAATGTATATGTCAGTTCAAGAAAATGAAGATTCAAGAGTAAAATTTTGTTATATAATTTCTCCTAGTCGCTCATTTAAAGTATCAAATATGATTTCTCGCTATAAAAACCCGTATATAATAGAAACACAGATTATCTCAATTTCAAAAGTTTTCAATCCAAAATTTCACTAATCATAAAACCACAAAGAAAAATGTATATGTCAGTTCAAGAAAATGAAGATTCAAGAGTAAAATTTTGTTATATAATTTCTCCTAGTCGCTCATTTAAAGTATCAAATATGTTTTCTCGCTATAAAAACCCGTATATAATAGAAACACAGATTATCTCAATTTCAAAAGTTTTCAATCCAAAATTTCACTAATCATAAAACCACAAAGAAAAATGTATATGTCAGTTCAAGAAAATGAAGATTCAAGAGTAAAATTTTGTTATATAATTTCTCCTAGTCGCTCATTTAAAGTATCAAATATGATTTCTCGCTATAAAAACCCGTATATAATAGAAACACAGATTATCTCAATTTCAAAAGTTTTCAATCCAAAATTTCACTAATCATAAAACCACAAAGAAAAATGTATATGTCAGTTCAAGAAAATGAAGATTCAAGAGTAAAATTTTGTTATATAATTTCTCCTAGTCGCTCATTTAAAATATCAAATATGATTTCTCGCTATAAAAACCCGTATATAATAGAAACACAGATTATCTCAATTTCAAAAGTTTTCAATCCAAAATTTCACTAATCATAAAACCACAAAGAAAAATGTATATGTCAGTTCAAGAAAATGAAGATTCAAGAGTAAAATTTTGTTATATAATTTCTCCTAGTCGCTCATTTAAAATATCAAATATGATTTCTCGCTATACAAACCCGTATATAATAGAAACACAGATTATCTCAATTTCAAAAGTTTTCAATCCAAAATTTCACTAATCATAAAACCACAAAGAAAAATGTATATGTCAGTTCAAGAAAATGAAGATTCAAGAGTAAAATTTTGTTATATAATTTCTCCTAGTCGCTCATTTAAAATATCAAATATGATTTCTCGCTATAAAAACCCGTATATAATAGAAACACAGATTATCTCAATTTCAAAAGCTTTCAATCCAAAATTTCACTAATCATAAAACCACAAAGAAAAATGTATATGTCAGTTCAAGAAAATGAAGATTCAAGAGTAAAATTTTGTTATATAATTTCTCCTAGTCGCTCATTTAAAATATCAAATATGATTTCTCGCTATAAAAACCCGTATATAATAGAAACACAGATTATCTCAATTTCAAAAGTTTTCAATCCAAAATTTCACTAATCATAAAACCACAAAGAAAAATGTATATGTCAGTTCAAGAAAATGAAGATTCAAGAGTAAAATTTTGTTATATAATTTCTCCTAGTCGCTCATTTAAAGTATCAAATATGATTTCTCGCTATAAAAACCCGTATATAATAGAAACACAGATTATCTCAATTTCAAAAGTTTTCAATCCAAAATTTCACTAATCATAAAACCACAAAGAAAAATGTATATGTCAGTTCAAGAAAATAAAGATTCAAGAGTAAAATTTTGTTATATAATTTCTCCTAGTCGCTCATTTAAAGTATCAAATATGTTTTCTCGCTATAAAAACCCGTATATAATAGAAACACAGATTATCTCAATTTCAAAAGTTTTCAATCCAAAATTTCACTAATCATAAAACCACAAAGAAAAATGTATATGTCAGTTCAAGAAAATGAAGATTCAAGAGTAAAATTTTGTTATATAATTTCTCCTAGTCGCTCATTTAAAGTATCAAATATGATTTCTCGCTATAAAAACCCGTATATAATAGAAACACAGATTATCTCAATTTCAAAAGTTTTCAATCCAAAATTTCACTAATCATAAAACCACAAAGAAAAATGTATATGTCAGTTCAAGAAAATGAAGAATAAAGAGTAAAATTTTGTTATATAATTTCTCCTAGTCGCTCATTTAAAGTATCAAATATGTTTTCTCGCTATAAAAACCCGTATATAATAGAAACACAGATTATCTCAATTTCAAAAGTTTTCAATCCAAAATTTCACTAATCATAAAACCACAAAGAAAAATGTATATGTCAGTTCAAGAAAATGAAGATTCAAGAGTAAAATTTTGTTATATAATTTCTCCTAGTCGCTCATTTAAAGTATCAAATATGATTTCTCGCTATAAAAACCCGTATATAATAGAAACACAGATTATCTCAATTTCAAAAGCTTTCAATCCAAAATTTCACTAATCATAAAACCACAAAGAAAAATGTATATGTCAGTTCAAGAAAATGAAGATTCAAGAGTAAAATTTTGTTATATAATTTCTCCTAGTCGCTCATTTAAAATATCAAATATGATTTCTCGCTATAAAAACCCGTATATAATAGAAACACAGATTATCTCAATTTCAAAAGTTTTCAATCCAAAATTTCACTAATCATAAAACCACAAAGAAAAATGTATATGTCAGTTCAAGAAAATGAAGATTCAAGAGTAAAATTTTGTTATATAATTTCTCCTAGTCGCTCATTTAAAGTATCAAATATGATTTCTCGCTATAAAAACCCGTATATAATAGAAACACAGATTATCTCAATTTCAAAAGTTTTCAATCCAAAATTTCACTAATCATAAAACCACAAAGAAAAATGTATATGTCAGTTCAAGAAAATGAAGATTCAAGAGTAAAATTTTGTTATATAATTTCTCCTAGTCGCTCATTTAAAGTATCAAATATGTTTTCTCGCTATAAAAACCCGTATATAATAGAAACACAGATTATCTCAATTTCAAAAGTTTTCAATCCAAAATTTCACTAATCATAAAACCACAAAGAAAAATGTATATGTCAGTTCAAGAAAATGAAGATTCAAGAGTAAAATTTTGTTATATAATTTCTCCTAGTCGCTCATTTAAAGTATCAAATATGATTTCTCGCTATAAAAACCCGTATATAATAGAAACACAGATTATCTCAATTTCAAAAGTTTTCAATCCAAAATTTCACTAATCATAAAACCACAAAGAAAAATGTATATGTCAGTTCAAGAAAATGAAGATTCAAGAGTAAAATTTTGTTATATAATTTCTCCTAGTCGCTCATTTAAAATATCAAATATGATTTCTCGCTATAAAAACCCGTATATAATAGAAACACAGATTATCTCAATTTCAAAAGTTTTCAATCCAAAATTTCACTAATCATAAAACCACAAAGAAAAATGTATATGTCAGTTCAAGAAAATGAAGATTCAAGAGTAAAATTTTGTTATATAATTTCTCCTAGTCGCTCATTTAAAATATCAAATATGATTTCTCGCTATACAAACCCGTATATAATAGAAACACAGATTATCTCAATTTCAAAAGTTTTCAATCCAAAATTTCACTAATCATAAAACCACAAAGAAAAATGTATATGTCAGTTCAAGAAAATGAAGATTCAAGAGTAAAATTTTGTTATATAATTTCTCCTAGTCGCTCATTTAAAGTATCAAATATGATTTCTCGCTATAAAAACCCGTATATAATAGAAACACAGATTATCTCAATTTCAAAAGTTTTCAATCCAAAATTTCACTAATCATAAAACCACAAAGAAAAATGTATATGTCAGTTCAAGAAAATGAAGAATAAAGAGTAAAATTTTGTTATATAATTTCTCCTAGTCGCTCATTTAAAGTATCAAATATGTTTTCTCGCTATAAAAACCCGTATATAATAGAAACACAGATTATCTCAATTTCAAAAGCTTTCAATCCAAAATTTCACTAATCATAAAACCACAAAGAAAAATGTATATGTCAGTTCAAGAAAATGAAGATTCAAGAGTAAAATTTTGTTATATAATTTCTCCTAGTCGCTCATTTAAAGTATCAAATATGTTTTCTCGCTATAAAAACCCGTATATAATAGAAACACAGATTATCTCAATTTCAAAAGTTTTCAATCCAAAATTTCACTAATCATAAAACCACAAAGAAAAATGTATATGTCAGTTCAAGAAAATGAAGATTCAAGAGTAAAATTTTGTTATATAATTTCTCCTAGTCGCTCATTTAAAGTATCAAATATGATTTCTCGCTATAAAAACCCGTATATAATAGAAACACAGATTATCTCAATTTCAAAAGCTTTCAATCCAAAATTTCACTAATCATAAAACCACAAAGAAAAATGTATATGTCAGTTCAAGAAAATGAAGATTCAAGAGTAAAATTTTGTTATATAATTTCTCCTAGTCGCTCATTTAAAATATCAAATATGATTTCTCGCTATAAAAACCCGTATATAATAGAAACACAGATTATCTCAATTTCAAAAGTTTTCAATCCAAAATTTCACTAATCATAAAACCACAAAGAAAAATGTATATGTCAGTTCAAGAAAATGAAGATTCAAGAGTAAAATTTTGTTATATAATTTCTCCTAGTCGCTCATTTAAAGTATCAAATATGATTTCTCGCTATAAAAACCCGTATATAATAGAAACACAGATTATCTCAATTTCAAAAGTTTTCAATCCAAAATTTCACTAATCATAAAACCACAAAGAAAAATGTATATGTCAGTTCAAGAAAATGAAGATTCAAGAGTAAAATTTTGTTATATAATTTCTCCTAGTCGCTCATTTAAAGTATCAAATATGTTTTCTCGCTATAAAAACCCGTATATAATAGAAACACAGATTATCTCAATTTCAAAAGTTTTCAATCCAAAATTTCACTAATCATAAAACCACAAAGAAAAATGTATATGTCAGTTCAAGAAAATGAAGATTCAAGAGTAAAATTTTGTTATATAATTTCTCCTAGTCGCTCATTTAAAGTATCAAATATGATTTCTCGCTATAAAAACCCGTATATAATAGAAACACAGATTATCTCAATTTCAAAAGTTTTCAATCCAAAATTTCACTAATCATAAAACCACAAAGAAAAATGTATATGTCAGTTCAAGAAAATGAAGATTCAAGAGTAAAATTTTGTTATATAATTTCTCCTAGTCGCTCATTTAAAATATCAAATATGATTTCTCGCTATAAAAACCCGTATATAATAGAAACACAGATTATCTCAATTTCAAAAGTTTTCAATCCAAAATTTCACTAATCATAAAACCACAAAGAAAAATGTATATGTCAGTTCAAGAAAATGAAGATTCAAGAGTAAAATTTTGTTATATAATTTCTCCTAGTCGCTCATTTAAAATATCAAATATGATTTCTCGCTATACAAACCCGTATATAATAGAAACACAGATTATCTCAATTTCAAAAGTTTTCAATCCAAAATTTCACTAATCATAAAACCACAAAGAAAAATGTATATGTCAGTTCAAGAAAATGAAGATTCAAGAGTAAAATTTTGTTATATAATTTCTCCTAGTCGCTCATTTAAAGTATCAAATATGATTTCTCGCTATAAAAACCCGTATATAATAGAAACACAGATTATCTCAATTTCAAAAGTTTTCAATCCAAAATTTCACTAATCATAAAACCACAAAGAAAAATGTATATGTCAGTTCAAGAAAATGAAGATTCAAGAGTAAAATTTTGTTATATAATTTCTCCTAGTCGCTCATTTAAAATATCAAATATGATTTCTCGCTATACAAACCCGTATATAATAGAAACACAGATTATCTCAATTTCAAAAGTTTTCAATCCAAAATTTCACTAATCATAAAACCACAAAGAAAAATGTATATGTCAATTCAAGAAAATGAAGATTCAAGAGTAAAATTTTGTTATATAATTTCTCCTAGTCGCTCATTTAAAGTATCAAATATGATTTCTCGCTATAAAAACCCGTATATAATAGAAACACAGATTATCTCAATTTCAAAAGTTTTCAATCCAAAATTTCACTAATCATAAAACCACAAAGAAAAATGTATATGTCAGTTCAAGAAAATGAAGAATAAAGAGTAAAATTTTGTTATATAATTTCTCCTAGTCGCTCATTTAAAGTATCAAATATGTTTTCTCGCTATAAAAACCCGTATATAATAGAAACACAGATTATCTCAATTTCAAAAGTTTTCAATCCAAAATTTCACTAATCATAAAACCACAAAGAAAAATGTATATGTCAGTTCAAGAAAATGAAGATTCAAGAGTAAAATTTTGTTATATAATTTCTCCTAGTCGCTCATTTAAAGTATCAAATATGATTTCTCGCTATAAAAACCCGTATATAATAGAAACACAGATTATCTCAATTTCAAAAGCTTTCAATCCAAAATTTCACTAATCATAAAACCACAAAGAAAAATGTATATGTCAGTTCAAGAAAATGAAGAATAAAGAGTAAAATTTTGTTATATAATTTCTCCTAGTCGCTCATTTAAAGTATCAAATATGATTTCTCGCTATAAAAACCCGTATATAATAGAAACACAGATTATCTCAATTTCAAAAGCTTTCAATCCAAAATTTCACTAATCATAAAACCACAAAGAAAAATGTATATGTCAGTTCAAGAAAATGAAGATTCAAGAGTAAAATTTTGTTATATAATTTCTCCTAGTCGCTCATTTAAAGTATCAAATATGATTTCTCGCTATAAAAACCCGTATATAATAGAAACACAGATTATCTCAATTTCAAAAGCTTTCAATCCAAAATTTCACTAATCATAAAACCACAAAGAAAAATGTATATGTCAGTTCAAGAAAATGAAGAATAAAGAGTAAAATTTTGTTATATAATTTCTCCTAGTCGCTCATTTAAAGTATCAAATATGTTTTCTCGCTATAAAAACCCGTATATAATAGAAACACAGATTATCTCAATTTCAAAAGTTTTCAATCCAAAATTTCACTAATCATAAAACCACAAAGAAAAATGTATATGTCAGTTCAAGAAAATGAAGATTCAAGAGTAAAATTTTGTTATATAATTTCTCCTAGTCGCTCATTTAAAATATCAAATATGATTTCTCGCTATACAAACCCGTATATAATAGAAACACAGATTATCTCAATTTCAAAAGTTTTCAATCCAAAATTTCACTAATCATAAAACCACAAAGAAAAATGTATATGTCAGTTCAAGAAAATGAAGATTCAAGAGTAAAATTTTGTTATATAATTTCTCCTAGTCGCTCATTTAAAGTATCAAATATGATTTCTCGCTATAAAAACCCGTATATAATAGAAACACAGATTATCTCAATTTCAAAAGTTTTCAATCCAAAATTTCACTAATCATAAAACCACAAAGAAAAATGTATATGTCAGTTCAAGAAAATGAAGATTCAAGAGTAAAATTTTGTTATATAATTTCTCCTAGTCGCTCATTTAAAATATCAAATATGATTTCTCGCTATACAAACCCGTATATAATAGAAACACAGATTATCTCAATTTCAAAAGTTTTCAATCCAAAATTTCACTAATCATAAAACCACAAAGAAAAATGTATATGTCAATTCAAGAAAATGAAGATTCAAGAGTAAAATTTTGTTATATAATTTCTCCTAGTCGCTCATTTAAAGTATCAAATATGATTTCTCGCTATAAAAACCCGTATATAATAGAAACACAGATTATCTCAATTTCAAAAGTTTTCAATCCAAAATTTCACTAATCATAAAACCACAAAGAAAAATGTATATGTCAGTTCAAGAAAATGAAGAATAAAGAGTAAAATTTTGTTATATAATTTCTCCTAGTCGCTCATTTAAAGTATCAAATATGTTTTCTCGCTATAAAAACCCGTATATAATAGAAACACAGATTATCTCAATTTCAAAAGTTTTCAATCCAAAATTTCACTAATCATAAAACCACAAAGAAAAATGTATATGTCAGTTCAAGAAAATGAAGATTCAAGAGTAAAATTTTGTTATATAATTTCTCCTAGTCGCTCATTTAAAGTATCAAATATGATTTCTCGCTATAAAAACCCGTATATAATAGAAACACAGATTATCTCAATTTCAAAAGCTTTCAATCCAAAATTTCACTAATCATAAAACCACAAAGAAAAATGTATATGTCAGTTCAAGAAAATGAAGAATAAAGAGTAAAATTTTGTTATATAATTTCTCCTAGTCGCTCATTTAAAGTATCAAATATGTTTTCTCGCTATAAAAACCCGTATATAATAGAAACACAGATTATCTCAATTTCAAAAGTTTTCAATCCAAAATTTCACTAATCATAAAACCACAAAGAAAAATGTATATGTCAATTCAAGAAAATGAAGATTCAAGAGTAAAATTTTGTTATATAATTTCTCCTAGTCGCTCATTTAAAGTATCAAATATGATTTCTCGCTATAAAAACCCGTATATAATAGAAACACAGATTATCTCAATTTCAAAAGTTTTCAATCCAAAATTTCACTAATCATAAAACCACAAAGAAAAATGTATATGTCAGTTCAAGAAAATGAAGATTCAAGAGTAAAATTTTGTTATATAATTTCTCCTAGTCGCTCATTTAAAATATCAAATATGATTTCTCGCTATACAAACCCGTATATAATAGAAACACAGATTATCTCAATTTCAAAAGTTTTCAATCCAAAATTTCACTAATCATAAAACCACAAAGAAAAATGTATATGTCAATTCAAGAAAATGAAGATTCAAGAGTAAAATTTTGTTATATAATTTCTCCTAGTCGCTCATTTAAAGTATCAAATATGATTTCTCGCTATAAAAACCCGTATATAATAGAAACACAGATTATCTCAATTTCAAAAGTTTTCAATCCAAAATTTCACTAATCATAAAACCACAAAGAAAAATGTATATGTCAGTTCAAGAAAATGAAGAATAAAGAGTAAAATTTTGTTATATAATTTCTCCTAGTCGCTCATTTAAAGTATCAAATATGTTTTCTCGCTATAAAAACCCGTATATAATAGAAACACAGATTATCTCAATTTCAAAAGTTTTCAATCCAAAATTTCACTAATCATAAAACCACAAAGAAAAATGTATATGTCAGTTCAAGAAAATGAAGATTCAAGAGTAAAATTTTGTTATATAATTTCTCCTAGTCGCTCATTTAAAGTATCAAATATGATTTCTCGCTATAAAAACCCGTATATAATAGAAACACAGATTATCTCAATTTCAAAAGCTTTCAATCCAAAATTTCACTAATCATAAAACCACAAAGAAAAATGTATATGTCAGTTCAAGAAAATGAAGAATAAAGAGTAAAATTTTGTTATATAATTTCTCCTAGTCGCTCATTTAAAGTATCAAATATGATTTCTCGCTATAAAAACCCGTATATAATAGAAACACAGATTATCTCAATTTCAAAAGCTTTCAATCCAAAATTTCACTAATCATAAAACCACAAAGAAAAATGTATATGTCAGTTCAAGAAAATGAAGATTCAAGAGTAAAATTTTGTTATATAATTTCTCCTAGTCGCTCATTTAAAGTATCAAATATGATTTCTCGCTATAAAAACCCGTATATAATAGAAACACAGATTATCTCAATTTCAAAAGCTTTCAATCCAAAATTTCACTAATCATAAAACCACAAAGAAAAATGTATATGTCAGTTCAAGAAAATGAAGAATAAAGAGTAAAATTTTGTTATATAATTTCTCCTAGTCGCTCATTTAAAGTATCAAATATGTTTTCTCGCTATAAAAACCCGTATATAATAGAAACACAGATTATCTCAATTTCAAAAGTTTTCAATCCAAAATTTCACTAATCATAAAACCACAAAGAAAAATGTATATGTCAGTTCAAGAAAATGAAGATTCAAGAGTAAAATTTTGTTATATAATTTCTCCTAGTCGCTCATTTAAAATATCAAATATGATTTCTCGCTATACAAACCCGTATATAATAGAAACACAGATTATCTCAATTTCAAAAGTTTTCAATCCAAAATTTCACTAATCATAAAACCACAAAGAAAAATGTATATGTCAGTTCAAGAAAATGAAGATTCAAGAGTAAAATTTTGTTATATAATTTCTCCTAGTCGCTCATTTAAAGTATCAAATATGATTTCTCGCTATAAAAACCCGTATATAATAGAAACACAGATTATCTCAATTTCAAAAGTTTTCAATCCAAAATTTCACTAATCATAAAACCACAAAGAAAAATGTATATGTCAGTTCAAGAAAATGAAGATTCAAGAGTAAAATTTTGTTATATAATTTCTCCTAGTCGCTCATTTAAAATATCAAATATGATTTCTCGCTATACAAACCCGTATATAATAGAAACACAGATTATCTCAATTTCAAAAGTTTTCAATCCAAAATTTCACTAATCATAAAACCACAAAGAAAAATGTATATGTCAATTCAAGAAAATGAAGATTCAAGAGTAAAATTTTGTTATATAATTTCTCCTAGTCGCTCATTTAAAGTATCAAATATGATTTCTCGCTATAAAAACCCGTATATAATAGAAACACAGATTATCTCAATTTCAAAAGTTTTCAATCCAAAATTTCACTAATCATAAAACCACAAAGAAAAATGTATATGTCAGTTCAAGAAAATGAAGAATAAAGAGTAAAATTTTGTTATATAATTTCTCCTAGTCGCTCATTTAAAGTATCAAATATGTTTTCTCGCTATAAAAACCCGTATATAATAGAAACACAGATTATCTCAATTTCAAAAGTTTTCAATCCAAAATTTCACTAATCATAAAACCACAAAGAAAAATGTATATGTCAGTTCAAGAAAATGAAGATTCAAGAGTAAAATTTTGTTATATAATTTCTCCTAGTCGCTCATTTAAAGTATCAAATATGATTTCTCGCTATAAAAACCCGTATATAATAGAAACACAGATTATCTCAATTTCAAAAGCTTTCAATCCAAAATTTCACTAATCATAAAACCACAAAGAAAAATGTATATGTCAGTTCAAGAAAATGAAGAATAAAGAGTAAAATTTTGTTATATAATTTCTCCTAGTCGCTCATTTAAAGTATCAAATATGTTTTCTCGCTATAAAAACCCGTATATAATAGAAACACAGATTATCTCAATTTCAAAAGTTTTCAATCCAAAATTTCACTAATCATAAAACCACAAAGAAAAATGTATATGTCAGTTCAAGAAAATGAAGATTCAAGAGTAAAATTTTGTTATATAATTTCTCCTAGTCGCTCATTTAAAGTATCAAATATGATTTCTCGCTATAAAAACCCGTATATAATAGAAACACAGATTATCTCAATTTCAAAAGCTTTCAATCCAAAATTTCACTAATCATAAAACCACAAAGAAAAATGTATATGTCAGTTCAAGAAAATGAAGATTCAAGAGTAAAATTTTGTTATATAATTTCTCCTAGTCGCTCATTTAAAATATCAAATATGATTTCTCGCTATAAAAACCCGTATATAATAGAAACACAGATTATCTCAATTTCAAAAGTTTTCAATCCAAAATTTCACTAATCATAAAACCACAAAGAAAAATGTATATGTCAGTTCAAGAAAATGAAGATTCAAGAGTAAAATTTTGTTATATAATTTCTCCTAGTCGCTCATTTAAAGTATCAAATATGATTTCTCGCTATAAAAACCCGTATATAATAGAAACACAGATTATCTCAATTTCAAAAGTTTTCAATCCAAAATTTCACTAATCATAAAACCACAAAGAAAAATGTATATGTCAGTTCAAGAAAATGAAGATTCAAGAGTAAAATTTTGTTATATAATTTCTCCTAGTCGCTCATTTAAAGTATCAAATATGTTTTCTCGCTATAAAAACCCGTATATAATAGAAACACAGATTATCTCAATTTCAAAAGTTTTCAATCCAAAATTTCACTAATCATAAAACCACAAAGAAAAATGTATATGTCAGTTCAAGAAAATGAAGATTCAAGAGTAAAATTTTGTTATATAATTTCTCCTAGTCGCTCATTTAAAGTATCAAATATGATTTCTCGCTATAAAAACCCGTATATAATAGAAACACAGATTATCTCAATTTCAAAAGTTTTCAATCCAAAATTTCACTAATCATAAAACCACAAAGAAAAATGTATATGTCAGTTCAAGAAAATGAAGATTCAGGAGTAAAATTTTGTTATATAATTTCTCCTAGTCGCTCATTTAAAGTATCAAATATGATTTCTCGCTATAAAAACCCGTATATAATAGAAACACAGATTATCTCAATTTCAAAAGTTTTCAATCCAAAATTTCACTAATCATAAAACCACAAAGAAAAATGTATATGTCAGTTCAAGAAAATGAAGATTCAAGAGTAAAATTTTGTTATATAATTTCTCCTAGTCGCTCATTTAAAGTATCAAATATGATTTCTCGCTATACAAACCCGTATATAATAGAAACACAGATTATCTCAATTTCAAAAGTTTTCAATCCAAAATTTCACTAATCATAAAACCACAAAGAAAAATGTATATGTCAGTTCAAGAAAATGAAGATTCAAGAGTAAAATTTTGTTATATAATTTCTCCTAGTCGCTCATTTAAAGTATCAAATATGATTTCTCGCTATAAAAACCCGTATATAATAGAAACACAGATTATCTCAATTTCAAAAGTTTTCAATCCAAAATTTCACTAATCATAAAACCACAAAGAAAAATGTATATGTCAGTTCAAGAAAATGAAGATTCAAGAGTAAAATTTTGTTATATAATTTCTCCTAGTCGCTCATTTAAAGTATCAAATATGATTTCTCGCTATAAAAACCCGTATATAATAGAAACACAGATTATCTCAATTTCAAAAGTTTTCAATCCAAAATTTCACTAATCATAAAACCACAAAGAAAAATGTATATGTCAGTTCAAGAAAATGAAGATTCAAGAGTAAAATTTTGTTATATAATTTCTCCTAGTCGCTCATTTAAAGTATCAAATATGTTTTCTCGCTATAAAAACCCGTATATAATAGAAACACAGATTATCTCAATTTCAAAAGTTTTCAATCCAAAATTTCACTAATCATAAAACCACAAAGAAAAATGTATATGTCAGTTCAAGAAAATGAAGATTCAAGAGTAAAATTTTGTTATATAATTTCTCCTAGTCGCTCATTTAAAGTATCAAATATGATTTCTCGCTATAAAAACCTGTATATAATAGAAACACAGATTATCTCAATTTCAAAAGTTTTCAATCCAAAATTTCACTAATCATAAAACCACAAAGAAAAATGTATATGTCAGTTCAAGAAAATGAAGATTCAAGAGTAAAATTTTGTTATATAATTTCTCCTAGTCGCTCATTTAAAGTATCAAATATGATTTCTCGCTATAAAAACCCGTATATAATAGAAACACAGATTATCTCAATTTCAAAAGTTTTCAATCCAAAATTTCACTAATCATAAAACCACAAAGAAAAATGTATATGTCAGTTCAAGAAAATGAAGATTCAAGAGTAAAATTTTGTTATATAATTTCTCCTAGTCGCTCATTTAAAGTATCAAATATGATTTCTCGCTATAAAAACCCGTATATAATAGAAACACAGATTATCTCAATTTCAAAAGTTTTCAATCCAAAATTTCACTAATCATAAAACCACAAAGAAAAATGTATATGTCAGTTCAAGAAAATGAAGATTCAAGAGTAAAATTTTGTTATATAATTTCTCCTAGTCGCTCATTTAAAGTATCAAATATGATTTCTCGCTATAAAAACCCGTATATAATAGAAACACAGATTATCTCAATTTCAAAAGTTTTCAATCCAAAATTTCACTAATCATAAAACCACAAAGAAAAATGTATATGTCAGTTCAAGAAAATGAAGATTCAAGAGTAAAATTTTGTTATATAATTTCTCCTAGTCGCTCATTTAAAGTATCAAATATGATTTCTCGCTATAAAAACCCGTATATAATAGAAACACAGATTATCTCAATTTCAAAAGTTTTCAATCCAAAATTTCACTAATCATAAAACCACAAAGAAAAATGTATATGTCAGTTCAAGAAAATGAAGATTCAAGAGTAAAATTTTGTTATATAATTTCTCCTAGTCGCTCATTTAAAGTATCAAATATGTTTTCTCGCTATAAAAACCCGTATATAATAGAAACACAGATTATCTCAATTTCAAAAGTTTTCAATCCAAAATTTCACTAATCATAAAACCACAAAGAAAAATGTATATGTCAGTTCAAGAAAATGAAGATTCAAGAGGAAAATTTTGTTATATAATTTCTCCTAGTCGCTCATTTAAAGTATCAAATATGATTTCTCGCTATAAAAACCCGTATATAATAGAAACACAGATTATCTCAATTTCAAAAGTTTTCAATCCAAAATTTCACTAATCATAAAACCACAAAGAAAAATGTATATGTCAGTTCAAGAAAATGAAGATTCAAGAGTAAAATTTTGTTATATAATTTCTCCTAGTCGCTCATTTAAAGTATCAAATATGATTTCTCGCTATAAAAACCCGTATATAATAGAAACACAGATTATCTCAATTTCAAAAGTTTTCAATCCAAAATTTCACTAATCATAAAACCACAAAGAAAAATGTATATGTCAGTTCAAGAAAATGAAGATTCAAGAGTAAAATTTTGTTATATAATTTCTCCTAGTCGCTCATTTAAAGTATCAAATATGATTTCTCGCTATAAAAACCCGTATATAATAGAAACACAGATTATCTCAATTTCAAAAGTTTTCAATCCAAAATTTCACTAATCATAAAACCACAAAGAAAAATGTATATGTCAGTTCAAGAAAATGAAGATTCAAGAGTAAAATTTTGTTATATAATTTCTCCTAGTCGCTCATTTAAAGTATCAAATATGATTTCTCGCTATAAAAACCCGTATATAATAGAAACACAGATTATCTCAATTTCAAAAGTTTTCAATCCAAAATTTCACTAATCATAAAACCACAAAGAAAAATGTATATGTCAGTTCAAGAAAATGAAGATTCAAGAGTAAAATTTTGTTATATAATTTCTCCTAGTCGCTCATTTAAAATATCAAATATGATTTCTCGCTATAAAAACCCGTATATAATAGAAACACAGATTATCTCAATTTCAAAAGTTTTCAATCCAAAATTTCACTAATCATAAAACCACAAAGAAAAATGTATATGTCAGTTCAAGAAAATGAAGATTCAAGAGTAAAATTTTGTTATATAATTTCTCCTAGTCGCTCATTTAAAGTATCAAATATGATTTCTCGCTATAAAAACCCGTATATAATAGAAACACAGATTATCTCAATTTCAAAAGTTTTCAATCCAAAATTTCACTAATCATAAAACCACAAAGAAAAATGTATATGTCAGTTCACGAAAATGAAGATTCAAGAGTAAAATTTTGTTATATAATTTCTCCTAGTCGCTCATTTAAAGTATCAAATATGATTTCTCGCTATAAAAACCCGTATATAATAGAAACACAGATTATCTCAATTTCAAAAGTTTTCAATCCAAAATTTCACTAATCATAAAACCACAAAGAAAAATGTATATGTCAGTTCAAGAAAATGAAGATTCAAGAGTAAAATTTTGTTATATAATTTCTCCTAGTCGCTCATTTAAAGTATCAAATATGATTTCTCGCTATAAAAACCCGTATATAATAGAAACACAGATTATCTCAATTTCAAAAGTTTTCAATCCAAAATTTCACTAATCATAAAACCACAAAGAAAAATGTATATGTCAGTTCAAGAAAATGAAGATTCAAGAGTAAAATTTTGTTATATAATTTCTCCTAGTCGCTCATTTAAAGTATCAAATATGATTTCTCGCTATAAAAACCCGTATATAATAGAAACACAGATTATCTCAATTTCAAAAGTTTTCAATCCAAAATTTCACTAATCATAAAACCACAAAGAAAAATGTATATGTCAGTTCAAGAAAATGAAGATTCAAGAGTAAAATTTTGTTATATAATTTCTCCTAGTCGCTCATTTAAAGTATCAAATATGATTTCTCGCTATAAAAACCCGTATATAATAGAAACACAGATTATCTCAATTTCAAAAGTTTTCAATCCAAAATTTCACTAATCATAAAACCACAAAGAAAAATGTATATGTCAGTTCAAGAAAATGAAGATTCAAGAGTAAAATTTTGTTATATAATTTCTCCTAGTCGCTCATTTAAAATATCAAATATGATTTCTCGCTATAAAAACCCGTATATAATAGAAACACAGATTATCTCAATTTCAAAAGTTTTCAATCCAAAATTTCACTAATCATAAAACCACAAAGAAAAATGTATATGTCAGTTCAAGAAAATGAAGATTCAAGAGTAAAATTTTGTTATATAATTTCTCCTAGTCGCTCAATTAAAATATCAAATATGATTTCTCGCTATAAAAACCCGTATATAATAGAAACACAGATTATCTCAATTTCAAAAGTTTTCAATCCAAAATTTCACTAATCATAAAACCACAAAGAAAAATGTATATGTCAGTTCAAGAAAATGAAGATTCAAGAGTAAAATTTTGTTATATAATTTCTCCTAGTCGCTCATTTAAAGTATCAAATATGATTTCACGCTATAAAAACCCGTATATAATAGAAACACAGATTATCTCAATTTCAAAAGTTTTCAATCCAAAATTTCACTAATCATAAAACCACAAAGAAAAATGTATATGTCAGTTCAAGAAAATGAAGATTCAAGAGTAAAATTTTGTTATATAATTTCTCCTAGTCGCTCATTTAAAGTATCAAATATGATTTCTCGCTATAAAAACCCGTATATAATAGAAACACAGATTATCTCAATTTCAAAAGTTTTCAATCCAAAATTTCACTAATCATAAAACCACAAAGAAAAATGTATATGTCAGTTCAAGAAAATGAAGATTCAAGAGTAAAATTTTGTTATATAATTTCTCCTAGTCGCTCATTTAAAGTATCAAATATGATTTCTCGCTATAAAAACCCGTATATAATAGAAACACAGATTATCTCAATTTCAAAAGTTTTCAATCCAAAATTTCACTAATCATAAAACCACAAAGAAAAATGTATATGTCAGTTCAAGAAAATGAAGATTCAAGAGTAAAATTTTGTTATATAATTTCTCCTAGTCGCTCATTTAAAGTATCAAATATGATTTCTCGCTATAAAAACCCGTATATAATAGAAACACAGATTATCTCAATTTCAAAAGTTTTCAATCCAAAATTTCACTAATCATAAAACCACAAAGAACAATGTATATGTCAGTTCAAGTAAATGAAGATTCAAGAGTAAAATTTTGTTATATATTTTCTCCTAGTCGCTCATTTAAAATATCAAATATGATTTCTCGCTATAAAAACCCGTATATAATAGAAACACAGATTATCTCAATTTCAAAAGTTTTCAATCCAAAATTTCACTAATCATAAAACCACAAAGAAAAATGTATATGTCAGTTCAAGAAAATGAAGATTCAAGAGTAAAATTTTGTTATATAATTTCTCCTAGTCGCTCATTTAAAGTATCAAATATGATTTCTCGCTATAAAAACCCGTATATAATAGAAACACAGATTATCTCAATTTCAAAAGTTTTCAATCCAAAATTTCACTAATCATAAAACCACAAAGAAAAATGTATATGTCAGTTCAAGAAAATGAAGATTCAAGAGTAAAATTTTGTTATATAATTTCTCCTAGTCGCTCATTTAAAGTATCAAATATGATTTCTCGCTATAAAAACCCGTATATAATAGAAACACAGATTATCTCAATTTCAAAAGTTTTCAATCCAAAATTTCACTAATCATAAAACCACAAAGAAAAATGTATATGTCAGTTCAAGAAAATGAAAATTCAAGAGTAAAATTTTGTTATATAATTTCTCCTAGTCGCTCATTTAAAATATCAAATATGATTTCTCGCTATAAAAACCCGTATATAATAGAAACACAGATTATCTCAATTTCAAAAGTTTTCAATCCAAAATTTCACTAATCATAAAACCACAAAGAAAAATGTATATGTCAGTTCAAGAAAATGAAGATTCAAGAGTAAAATTTTGTTATATAATTTCTCCTAGTCGCTCATTTAAAGTATCAAATATGATTTCTCGCTATAAAAACCCGTATATAATAGAAACACAGATTATCTCAATTTCAAAAGTTTTCAATCCAAAATTTCACTAATCATAAAACCACAAAGAAAAATGTATATGTCAGTTCAAGAAAATGAAGATTCAAGAGTAAAATTTTGTTATATAATTTCTCCTAGTCGCTCATTTAAAGTATCAAATATGATTTCTCGCTATAAAAACCCGTATATAATAGAAACACAGATTATCTCAATTTCAAAAGTTTTCAATCCAAAATTTCACTAATCATAAAACCACAAAGAAAAATGTATATGTCAGTTCAAGTAAATGAAGATTCAAGAGTAAAATTTTGTTATATAATTTCTCCTAGTCGCTCATTTAAAATATCAAATATGATTTCTCGCTATAAAAACCCGTATATAATAGAAACACAGATTATCTCAATTTCAAAAGTTTTCAATCCAAAATTTCACTAATCATAAAACCACAAAGAAAAATGTATATGTCAGTTCAAGAAAATGAAGATTCAAGAGTAAAATTTTGTTATATAATTTCTCCTAGTCGCTCATTTAAAGTATCAAATATGATTTCTCGCTATAAAAACCCGTATATAATAGAAACACAGATTATCTCAATTTCAAAAGTTTTCAATCCAAAATTTCACTAATCATAAAACCACAAAGAAAAATGTATATGTCAGTTCAAGAAAATGAAGATTCAAGAGTAAAATTTTGTTATATAATTTCTCCTAGTCGCTCATTTAAAGTATCAAATATGATTTCTCGCTATAAAAACCCGTATATAATAGAAACACAGATTATCTCAATTTCAAAAGTTTTCAATCCAAAATTTCACTAATCATAAAACCACAAAGAAAAATGTATATGTCAGTTCAAGAAAATGAAGATTCAAGAGTAAAATTTTGTTATATAATTTCTCCTAGTCGCTCATTTAAAGTATCAAATATGATTTCTCGCTATAAAAACCCGTATATAATAGAAACACAGATTATCTCAATTTCAAAAGTTTTCAATCCAAAATTTCACTAATCATAAAACCACAAAGAACAATGTATATGTCAGTTCAAGAAAATGAAGATTCAAGAGTAAAATTTTGTTATATAATTTCTCCTAGTCGCTCATTTAAAATATCAAATATGATTTCTCGCTATAAAAACCCGTATATAATAGAAACACAGATTATCTCAATTTCAAAAGTTTTCAATCCAAAATTTCACTAATCATAAAACCACAAAGAAAAATGTATATGTCAGTTCAAGAAAATGAAGATTCAAGAGTAAAATTTTGTTATATAATTTCTCCTAGTCGCTCATTTAAAGTATCAAATATGATTTCTCGCTATAAAAACCCGTATATAATAGAAACACAGATTATCTCAATTTCAAAAGTTTTCAATCCAAAATTTCACTAATCATAAAACCACAAAGAAAAATGTATATGTCAGTTCAAGAAAATGAAGATTCAAGAGTAAAATTTTGTTATATAATTTCTCCTAGTCGCTCATTTAAAGTATCAAATATGATTTCTCGCTATAAAAACCCGTATATAATAGAAACACAGATTATCTCAATTTCAAAAGTTTTCAATCCAAAATTTCACTAATCATAAAACCACAAAGAAAAATGTATATGTCAGTTCAAGAAAATGAAGATTCAAGAGTAAAATTTTGTTATATAATTTCTCCTAGTCGCTCATTTAAAGTATCAAATATGATTTCTCGCTATAAAAACCCGTATATAATAGAAACACAGATTATCTCAATTTCAAAAGTTTTCAATCCAAAATTTCACTAATCATAAAACCACAAAGAAAAATGTATATGTCAGTTCAAGAAAATGAAGATTCAAGAGTAAAATTTTGTTATATAATTTCTCCTAGTCGCTCATTTAAAGTATCAAATATGATTTCTCGCTATAAAAACCCGTATATAATAGAAACACAGATTATCTCAATTTCAAAAGTTTTCAATCCAAAATTTCACTAATCATATTACCACAAAGAAAAATGTATATGTCAGTTCAAGAAAATGAAGATTCAAGAGTAAAATTTTGTTATATAATTTCTTCTAGTCGCTCATTTAAAGTATCAAATATGATTTCTCGCTATAAAAACCCGTATATAATAGAAACACAGATTATCTCAATTTCAAAAGTTTTCAATCCAAAATTTCACTAATCATAAAACCAAAAAGAAAAATGTATATGTCAGTTCAAGAAAATGAAGATTCAAGAGTAAAATTTTGTTATATAATTTCTCCTAGTCGCTCATTTAAAGTATCAAATATGATTTCTCGCTATAAAAACCCGTATATAATAGAAACACAGATTATCTCAATTTCAAAAGTTTTCAATCCAAAATTTCACTAATCATAAAACCACAAAGAAAAATGTATATGTCAGTTCAAAAAAATGAAGATTCAAGAGTAAAATTTTGTTATATAATTTCTCCTAGTCGCTCATTTAAAGTATCAAATATGATTTCTCGCTATAAAAACCCGTATATAATAGAAACACAGATTATCTCAATTTCAAAAGTTTTCAATCCAAAATTTCACTAATCATAAAACCACAAAGAACAATGTATATGTCAGTTCAAGAAAATGAAGATTCAAGAGTAAAATTTTGTTATATAATTTCTCCTAGTCGCTCATTTAAAATATCAAATATGATTTCTCGCTATAAAAACCCGTATATAATAGAAACACAGATTATCTCAATTTCAAAAGTTTTCAATCCAAAATTTCACTAATCATAAAACCACAAAGAAAAATGTATATGTCAGTTCAAGAAAATGAAGATTCAAGAGTAAAATTTTGTTATATAATTTCTCCTAGTCGCTCATTTAAAGTATCAAATATGATTTCTCGCTATAAAAACCCGTATATAATAGAAACACAGATTATCTCAATTTCAAAAGTTTTCAATCCAAAATTTCACTAATCATAAAACCACAAAGAAAAATGTATATGTCAGTTCAAGAAAATAAAGATTCAAGAGTAAAATTTTGTTATATAATTTCTCCTAGTCGCTCATTTAAAGTATCAAATATGATTTCTCGCTATAAAAACCCGTATATAATAGAAACACAGATTATCTCAATTTCAAAAGTTTTCAATCCAAAATTTCACTAATCATAAAACCACAAAGAAAAATGTATATGTCAGTTCAAGTAAATGAAGATTCAAGAGTAAAATTTTGTTATATAATTTCTCCTAGTCGCTCATTTAAAATATCAAATATGATTTCTCGCTATAAAAACCCGTATATAATAGAAACACAGATTATCTCAATTTCAAAAGTTTTCAATCCAAAATTTCACTAATCATAAAACCACAAAGAAAAATGTATATGTCAGTTCAAGAAAATGAAGATTCAAGAGTAAAATTTTGTTATATAATTTCTCCTAGTCGCTCATTTAAAGTATCAAATATGATTTCTCGCTATAAAAACCCGTATATAATAGAAACACAGATTATCTCAATTTCAAAAGTTTTCAATCCAAAATTTCACTAATCATAAAACCACAAAGAAAAATGTATATGTCAGTTCAAGAAAATGAAGATTCAAGAGTAAAATTTTGTTATATAATTTCTCCTAGTCGCTCATTTAAAATATCAAATATGATTTCTCGCTATAAAAACCCGTATATAATAGAAACACAGATTATCTCAATTTCAAAAGTTTTCAATCCAAAATTTCACTAATCATAAAACCACAAAGAAAAATGTATATGTCAGTTCAAGAAAATGAAGATTCAAGAGTAAAATTTTGTTATATAATTTCTCCTAGTCGCTCATTTAAAGTATCAAATATGATTTCTCGCTATAAAAACCCGTATATAATAGAAACACAGATTATCTCAATTTCAAAAGTTTTCAATCCAAAATTTCACTAATCATAAAACCACAAAGAAAAATGTATATGTCAGTTCAAGAAAATGAAGATTCAAGAGTAAAATTTTGTTATATAATTTCTCCTAGTCGCTCATTTAAAGTATCAAATATGATTTCTCGCTATAAAAACCCGTATATAATAGAAACACAGATTATCTCAATTTCAAAAGTTTTCAATCCAAAATTTCACTAATCATAAAACCACAAAGAAAAATGTATATGTCAGTTCAAGAAAATGAAGATTCAAGAGTAAAATTTTGTTATATAATTTCTCCTAGTCGCTCATTTAAAGTATCAAATATGATTTCTCGCTATAAAAACCCGTATATAATAGAAACACAGATTATCTCAATTTCAAAAGTTTTCAATCCAAAATTTCACTAATCATAAAACCACAAAGAAAAATGTATATGTCAGTTCAAGAAAATGAAGATTCAAGAGTAAAATTTTGTTATATAATTTCTCCTAGTCGCTCATTTAAAGTATCAAATATGATTTCTCGCTATAAAAACCCGTATATAATAGAAACACAGATTATCTCAATTTCAAAAGTTTTCAATCCAAAATTTCACTAATCATAAAACCACAAAGAAAAATGTATATGTCAGTTCAAGAAAATGAAGATTCAAGAGTAAAATTTTGTTATATAATTTCTCCTAGTCGCTCATTTAAAGTATCAAATATGATTTCTCGCTATAAAAACCCGTATATAATAGAAACACAGATTATCTCAATTTCAAAAGTTTTCAATCCAAAATTTCACTAATCATAAAACCACAAAGAAAAATGTATATGTCAGTTCAAGAAAATGAAGATTCAAGAGTAAAATTTTGTTATATAATTTCTCCTAGTCGCTCATTTAAAGTATCAAATATGATTTCTCGCTATAAAAACCCGTATATAATAGAAACACAGATTATCTCAATTTCAAAAGTTTTCAATCCAAAATTTCACTAATCATAAAACCACAAAGAAAAATGTATATGTCAGTTCAAGAAAATGAAGATTCAAGAGTAAAATTTTGTTATATAATTTCTCCTAGTCGCTCATTTAAAGTATCAAATATGATTTCTCGCTATAAAAACCCGTATATAATAGAAACACAGATTATCTCAATTTCAAAAGTTTTCAATCCAAAATTTCACTAATCATAAAACCACAAAGAAAAATGTATATGTCAGTTCAAGAAAATGAAGATTCAAGAGTAAAATTTTGTTATATAATTTCTCCTAGTCGCTCATTTAAAGTATCAAATATGATTTCTCGCTATAAAAACCCGTATATAATAGAAACACAGATTATCTCAATTTCAAAAGTTTTCAATCCAAAATTTCACTAATCATAAAACCACAAAGAAAAATGTATATGTCAGTTCAAGAAAATGAAGATTCAAGAGTAAAATTTTGTTATATAATTTCTCCTAGTCGCTCATTTAAAGTATCAAATATGATTTCTCGCTATAAAAACCCGTATATAATAGAAACACAGATTATCTCAATTTCAAAAGTTTTCAATCCAAAATTTCACTAATCATAAAACCACAAAGAAAAATGTATATGTCAGTTCAAGAAAATGAAGATTCAAGAGTAAAATTTTGTTATATAATTTCTCCTAGTCGCTCATTTAAAGTATCAAATATGATTTCTCGCTATAAAAACCCGTATATAATAGAAACACAGATTATCTCAATTTCAAAAGTTTTCAATCCAAAATTTCACTAATCATAAAACCACAAAGAAAAATGTATATGTCAGTTCAAGAAAATGAAGATTCAAGAGTAAAATTTTGTTATATAATTTCTCCTAGTCGCTCATTTAAAGTATCAAATATGATTTCTCGCTATAAAAACCCGTATATAATAGAAACACAGATTATCTCAATTTCAAAAGTTTTCAATCCAAAATTTCACTAATCATAAAACCACAAAGAAAAATGTATATGTCAGTTCAAGAAAATGAAGATTCAAGAGTAAAATTTTGTTATATAATTTCTCCTAGTCGCTCATTTAAAGTATCAAATATGATTTCTCGCTATAAAAACCCGTATATAATAGAAACACAGATTATCTCAATTTCAAAAGTTTTCAATCCAAAATTTCACTAATCATAAAACCACAAAGAAAAATGTATATGTCAGTTCAAGAAAATGAAGATTCAAGAGTAAAATTTTGTTATATAATTTCTCCTAGTCGCTCATTTAAAGTATCAAATATGATTTCTCGCTATAAAAACCCGTATATAATAGAAACACAGATTATCTCAATTTCAAAAGTTTTCAATCCAAAATTTCACTAATCATAAAACCACAAAGAAAAATGTATATGTCAGTTCAAGAAAATGAAGATTCAAGAGTAAAATTTTGTTATATAATTTCTCCTAGTCGCTCATTTAAAGTATCAAATATGATTTCTCGCTATAAAAACCCGTATATAATAGAAACACAGATTATCTCAATTTCAAAAGTTTTCAATCCAAAATTTCACTAATCATAAAACCACAAAGAAAAATGTATATGTCAGTTCAAGAAAATGAAGATTCAAGAGTAAAATTTTGTTATATAATTTCTCCTAGTCGCTCATTTAAAGTATCAAATATGATTTCTCGCTATAAAAACCCGTATATAATAGAAACACAGATTATCTCAATTTCAAAAGTTTTCAATCCAAAATTTCACTAATCATAAAACCACAAAGAAAAATGTATATGTCAGTTCAAGAAAATGAAGATTCAAGAGTAAAATTTTGTTATATAATTTCTCCTAGTCGCTCATTTAAAGTATCAAATATGATTTCTCGCTATAAAAACCCGTATATAATAGAAACACAGATTATCTCAATTTCAAAAGTTTTCAATCCAAAATTTCACTAATCATAAAACCACAAAGAAAAATGTATATGTCAGTTCAAGAAAATGAAGATTCAAGAGTAAAATTTTGTTATATAATTTCTCCTAGTCGCTCATTTAAAGTATCAAATATGATTTCTCGCTATAAAAACCCGTATATAATAGAAACACAGATTATCTCAATTTCAAAAGTTTTCAATCCAAAATTTCACTAATCATAAAACCACAAAGAAAAATGTATATGTCAGTTCAAGAAAATGAAGATTCAAGAGTAAAATTTTGTTATATAATTTCTCCTAGTCGCTCATTTAAAGTATCAAATATGATTTCTCGCTATAAAAACCCGTATATAATAGAAACACAGATTATCTCAATTTCAAAAGTTTTCAATCCAAAATTTCACTAATCATAAAACCACAAAGAAAAATGTATATGTCAGTTCAAGAAAATGAAGATTCAAGAGTAAAATTTTGTTATATAATTTCTCCTAGTCGCTCATTTAAAGTATCAAATATGATTTCTCGCTATAAAAACCCGTATATAATAGAAACACAGATTATCTCAATTTCAAAAGTTTTCAATCCAAAATTTCACTAATCATAAAACCACAAAGAAAAATGTATATGTCAGTTCAAGAAAATGAAGATTCAAGAGTAAAATTTTGTTATATAATTTCTCCTAGTCGCTCATTTAAAGTATCAAATATGATTTCTCGCTATAAAAACCCGTATATAATAGAAACACAGATTATCTCAATTTCAAAAGTTTTCAATCCAAAATTTCACTAATCATAAAACCACAAAGAAAAATGTATATGTCAGTTCAAGAAAATGAAGATTCAAGAGTAAAATTTTGTTATATAATTTCTCCTAGTCGCTCATTTAAAGTATCAAATATGATTTCTCGCTATAAAAACCCGTATATAATAGAAACACAGATTATCTCAATTTCAAAAGTTTTCAATCCAAAATTTCACTAATCATAAAACCACAAAGAAAAATGTATATGTCAGTTCAAGAAAATGAAGATTCAAGAGTAAAATTTTGTTATATAATTTCTCCTAGTCGCTCATTTAAAGTATCAAATATGATTTCTCGCTATAAAAACCCGTATATAATAGAAACACAGATTATCTCAATTTCAAAAGTTTTCAATCCAAAATTTCACTAATCATAAAACCACAAAGAAAAATGTATATGTCAGTTCAAGAAAATGAAGATTCAAGAGTAAAATTTTGTTATATAATTTCTCCTAGTCGCTCATTTAAAGTATCAAATATGATTTCTCGCTATAAAAACCCGTATATAATAGAAACACAGATTATCTCAATTTCAAAAGTTTTCAATCCAAAATTTCACTAATCATAAAACCACAAAGAAAAATGTATATGTCAGTTCAAGAAAATGAAGATTCAAGAGTAAAATTTTGTTATATAATTTCTCCTAGTCGCTCATTTAAAGTATCAAATATGATTTCTCGCTATAAAAACCCGTATATAATAGAAACACAGATTATCTCAATTTCAAAAGTTTTCAATCCAAAATTTCACTAATCATAAAACCACAAAGAAAAATGTATATGTCAGTTCAAGAAAATGAAGATTCAAGAGTAAAATTTTGTTATATAATTTCTCCTAGTCGCTCATTTAAAGTATCAAATATGATTTCTCGCTATAAAAACCCGTATATAATAGAAACACAGATTATCTCAATTTCAAAAGTTTTCAATCCAAAATTTCACTAATCATAAAACCACAAAGAAAAATGTATATGTCAGTTCAAGAAAATGAAGATTCAAGAGTAAAATTTTGTTATATAATTTCTCCTAGTCGCTCATTTAAAGTATCAAATATGATTTCTCGCTATAAAAACCCGTATATAATAGAAACACAGATTATCTCAATTTCAAAAGTTTTCAATCCAAAATTTCACTAATCATAAAACCACAAAGAAAAATGTATATGTCAGTTCAAGAAAATGAAGATTCAAGAGTAAAATTTTGTTATATAATTTCTCCTAGTCGCTCATTTAAAGTATCAAATATGATTTCTCGCTATAAAAACCCGTATATAATAGAAACACAGATTATCTCAATTTCAAAAGTTTTCAATCCAAAATTTCACTAATCATAAAACCACAAAGAAAAATGTATATGTCAGTTCAAGAAAATGAAGATTCAAGAGTAAAATTTTGTTATATAATTTCTCCTAGTCGCTCATTTAAAGTATCAAATATGATTTCTCGCTATAAAAACCCGTATATAATAGAAACACAGATTATCTCAATTTCAAAAGTTTTCAATCCAAAATTTCACTAATCATAAAACCACAAAGAAAAATGTATATGTCAGTTCAAGAAAATGAAGATTCAAGAGTAAAATTTTGTTATATAATTTCTCCTAGTCGCTCATTTAAAGTATCAAATATGATTTCTCGCTATAAAAACCCGTATATAATAGAAACACAGATTATCTCAATTTCAAAAGTTTTCAATCCAAAATTTCACTAATCATAAAACCACAAAGAAAAATGTATATGTCAGTTCAAGAAAATGAAGATTCAAGAGTAAAATTTTGTTATATAATTTCTCCTAGTCGCTCATTTAAAGTATCAAATATGATTTCTCGCTATAAAAACCCGTATATAATAGAAACACAGATTATCTCAATTTCAAAAGTTTTCAATCCAAAATTTCACTAATCATAAAACCACAAAGAAAAATGTATATGTCAGTTCAAGAAAATGAAGATTCAAGAGTAAAATTTTGTTATATAATTTCTCCTAGTCGCTCATTTAAAGTATCAAATATGATTTCTCGCTATAAAAACCCGTATATAATAGAAACACAGATTATCTCAATTTCAAAAGTTTTCAATCCAAAATTTCACTAATCATAAAACCACAAAGAAAAATGTATATGTCAGTTCAAGAGAATGAAGATTCAAGAGTAAAATTTTGTTATATAATTTCTCCTAGTCGCTCATTTAAAGTATCAAATATGATTTCTCGCTATAAAAACCCGTATATAATAGAAACACAGATTATCTCAATTTCAAAAGTTTTCAATCCAAAATTTCACTAATCATAAAACCACAAAGAAAAATGTATATGTCAGTTCAAGAAAATTAAGATTCAAGAGTAAAATTTTGTTATATAATTTCTCCTAGTCGCTCATTTAAAGTATCAAATATGATTTCTCGCTATAAAAACCCGTATATAATAGAAACACAGATTATCTCAATTTCAAAAGTTTTCAATCCAAAATTTCACTAATCATAAAACCACAAAGAAAAATGTATATGTCAGTTCAAGAAAATGAAGATTCAAGAGTAAAATTTTGTTATATAATTTCTCCTAGTCGCTCATTTAAAGTATCAAATATGATTTCTCGCTATAAAAACCCGTATATAATAGAAACACAGATTATCTCAATTTCAAAAGTTTTCAATCCAAAATTTCACTAATCATAAAACCACAAAGAAAAATGTATATGTCAGTTCAAGAAAATGAAGATTCAAGAGTAAAATTTTGTTATATAATTTCTCCTAGTCGCTCATTTAAAATATCAAATATGATTTCTCGCTATAAAAACCCGTATATAATAGAAACACAGATTATCTCAATTTCAAAAGTTTTCAATCCAAAATTTCACTAATCATAAAACCACAAAGAAAAATGTATATGTCAGTTCAAGAAAATGAAGATTCAAGAGTAAAATTTTGTTATATAATTTCTCCTAGTCGCTCATTTAAAGTATCAAATATGATTTCTCGCTATAAAAACCCGTATATAATAGAAACACAGATTATCTCAATTTCAAAAGTTTTCAATCCAAAATTTCACTAATCATAAAACCACAAAGAAAAATGTATATGTCAGTTCAAGAAAATGAAGATTCAAGAGTAAAATTTTGTTATATAATTTCTCCTAGTCGCTCATTTAAAGTATCAAATATTATTTCTCGCTATAAAAACCCGTATATAATAGAAACACAGATTATCTCAATTTCAAAAGTTTTCAATCCAAAATTTCACTAATCATAAAACCACAAAGAAAAATGTATATGTCAGTTCAAGAAAATGAAGATTCAAGAGTAAAATTTTGTTATATAATTTCTCCTAGTCGCTCATTTAAAGTATCAAATATGATTTCTCGCTATAAAAACCCGTATATAATAGAAACACAGATTATCTCAATTTCAAAAGTTTTCAATCCAAAATTTCACTAATCATAAAACCACAAAGAAAAATGTATATGTCAGTTCAAGAAAATGAAGATTCAAGAGTAAAATTTTGTTATATAATTTCTCCTAGTCGCTCATTTAAAGTATCAAATATTATTTCTCGCTATAAAAACCCGTATATAATAGAAACACAGATTATCTCAATTTCAAAAGTTTTCAATCCAAAATTTCACTAATCATAAAACCACAAAGAAAAATGTATATGTCAGTTCAAGAAAATGAAGATTCAAGAGTAAAATTTTGTTATATAATTTCTCCTAGTCGCTCATTTAAAGTATCAAATATGATTTCTCGCTATAAAAACCCGTATATAATAGAAACACAGATTATCTCAATTTCAAAAGTTTTCAATCCAAAATTTCACTAATCATAAAACCACAAAGAAAAATGTATATGTCAGTTCAAGAAAATGAAGATTCAAGAGTAAAATTTTGTTATATAATTTCTCCTAGTCGCTCATTTAAAGTATCAAATATGATTTCTCGCTATAAAAACCCGTATATAATAGAAACACAGATTATCTCAATTTCAAAAGTTTTCAATCCAAAATTTCACTAATCATAAAACCACAAAGAAAAATGTATATGTCAGTTCAAGAAAATGAAGATTCAAGAGTAAAATTTTGTTATATAATTTCTCCTAGTCGCTCATTTAAAATATCAAATATGATTTCTCGCTATAAAAACCCGTATATAATAGAAACACAGATTATCTCAATTTCAAAAGTTTTCAATCCAAAATTTCACTAATCATAAAACCACAAAGAAAAATGTATATGTCAGTTCAAGAAAATGAAGATTTAAGAGTAAAATTTTGTTATATAATTTCTACTAGTCGCTCATTTAAAATATCAAATATGATTTCTCGCTATAAAAACCCGTATATAATAGAAACACAGATTATCTCAATTTCAAAAGTTTTCAATCCAAAATTTCACTAATCATAAAACCACAAAGAAAAATGTGTATGTCAGTTCAAGAAAATGAAGATTCAAGAGTAAAATTTTGTTATATAATTTCTCCTAGTCGCTCATTTAAAGTATCAAATATGATTTCTCGCTATAAAAACCCGTATATAATAGAAACACAGATTATCTCAATTTCAAAAGTTTTCAATCCAAAATTTCACTAATCATAAAACCACAAAGAAAAATGTATATGTCAGTTCAAGAAAATGAAGATTCAAGAGTAAAATTTTGTTATATAATTTCTCCTAGTCGCTCATTTAAAGTATCAAATATGATTTCTCGCTATAAAAACCCGTATATAATAGAAACACAGATTATCTCAATTTCAAAAGTTTTCAATCCAAAATTTCACTAATCATAAAACCACAAAGAAAAATGTATATGTCAGTTCAAGAAAATGAAGATTCAAGAGTAAAATTTTGTTATATAATTTCTCCTAGTCGCTCATTTAAAATATCAAATATGATTTCTCGCTATAAAAACCCGTATATAATAGAAACACAGATTATCTCAATTTCAAAAGTTTTCAATCCAAAATTTCACTAATCATAAAACCACAAAGAAAAATGTATATGTCAGTTCAAGAAAATGAAGATTCAAGAGTAAAATTTTGTTATATAATTTCTCCTAGTCGCTCATTTAAAGTATCAAATATGATTTCTCGCTATAAAAACCCGTATATAATAGAAACACAGATTATCTCAATTTCAAAAGTTTTCAATCCAAAATTTCACTAATCATAAAACCACAAAGAAAAATGTATATGTCAGTTCAAGAAAATGAAGATTCAAGAGTAAAATTTTGTTATATAATTTCTCCTAGTCGCTCATTTAAAGTATCAAATATTATTTCTCGCTATAAAAACCCGTATATAATAGAAACACAGATTATCTCAATTTCAAAAGTTTTCAATCCAAAATTTCACTAATCATAAAACCACAAAGAAAAATGTATATGTCAGTTCAAGAAAATGAAGATTCAAGAGTAAAATTTTGTTATATAATTTCTCCTAGTCGCTCATTTAAAGTATCAAATATGATTTCTCGCTATAAAAACCCGTATATAATAGAAACACAGATTATCTCAATTTCAAAAGTTTTCAATCCAAAATTTCACTAATCATAAAACCACAAAGAAAAATGTATATGTCAGTTCAAGCAATTGAAGATTCCAGATTAAAATTTTGTTATATAATTTCTCCTAGTCGCTCATTTAAAGTATCAAATATGATTTCTCGCTATAAAAACCCGTATATAATAGAAACACAGATTATCTCAATTTCAAAAGTTTTCAATCCAAAATTTCACTAATCATAAAACCACAAAGAAAAATGTATATGTCAGTTCAAGAAAATGAAGATTCAAGAGTAAAATTTTGTTATATAATTTCTCCTAGTCGCTCATTTAAAATATCAAATATGATTTCTCGCTATAAAAACCCGTATATAATAGAAACACAGATTATCTCAATTTCAAAAGTTTTCAATCCAAAATTTCACTAATCATAAAACCACAAAGAAAAATGTATATGTCAGTTCAAGAAAATGAAGATTCAAGAGTAAAATTTTGTTATATAATTTCTACTAGTCGCTCATTTAAAATATCAAATATGATTTCTCGCTATAAAAACCCGTATATAATAGAAACACAGATTATCTCAATTTCAAAAGTTTTCAATCCAAAATTTCACTAATCATAAAACCACAAAGAAAAATGTGTATGTCAGTTCAAGAAAATGAAGATTCAAGAGTAAAATTTTGTTATATAATTTCTCCTAGTCGCTCATTTAAAGTATCAAATATGATTTCTCGCTATAAAAACCCGTATATAATAGAAACACAGATTATCTCAATTTCAAAAGTTTTCAATCCAAAATTTCACTAATCATAAAACCACAAAGAAAAATGTATATGTCAGTTCAAGAAAATGAAGATTCAAGAGTAAAATTTTGTTATATAATTTCTCCTAGTCGCTCATTTAAAGTATCAAATATGATTTCTCGCTATAAAAACCCGTATATAATAGAAACACAGATTATCTCAATTTCAAAAGTTTTCAATCCAAAATTTCACTAATCATAAAACCACAAAGAAAAATGTATATGTCAGTTCAAGAAAATGAAGATTCAAGAGTAAAATTTTGTTATATAATTTCTCCTAGTCGCTCATTTAAAGTATCAAATATGATTTCTCGCTATAAAAACCCGTATATAATAGAAACACAGATTATCTCAATTTCAAAAGTTTTCAATCCAAAATTTCACTAATCATAAAACCACAAAGAAAAATGTATATTTCAGTTCAAGAAAATGAAGATTCAAGAGTAAAATTTTGTTATATAATTTCTCCTAGTCGCTCATTTAAAGTATCAAATATGATTTCTCGCTATAAAAACCCGTATATAATAGAAACACAGATTATCTCAATTTCAAAAGTTTTCAATCCAAAATTTCACTAATCATAAAACCACAAAGAAAAATGTATATGTCAGTTCAAGAAAATGAAGATTCAAGAGTAAAATTTTGTTATATAATTTCTCCTAGTCGCTCATTTAAAGTATCAAATATGATTTCTCGCTATAAAAACCCGTATATAATAGAAACACAGATTATCTCAATTTCAAAAGTTTTCAATCCAAAATTTCACTAATCATAAAACCACAAAGAAAAATGTATATGTCAGTTCAAGAAAATGAAGATTAAAGAGTAAAATTTTGTTATATAATTTCTCCTAGTCGCTCATTTAAAGTATCAAATATGATTTCTCGCTATAAAAACCCGTATATAATAGAAACACATATTATCTCAATTTCAAAAGTTTTCAATCCAAAATTTCACTAATCATAAAACCACAAAGAAAAATGTATATGTCAGTTCAAGAAAATGAAGATTCAAGAGTAAAATTTTGTTATATAATTTCTCCTAGTCGCTCATTTAAAGTATCAAATATGATTTCTCGCTATAAAAACCCGTATATAATAGAAACACAGATTATCTCAATTTCAAAAGTTTTCAATCCAAAATTTCACTAATCATAAAACCACAAAGAAAAATGTATATGTCAGTTCAAGAAAATGAAGATTCAAGAGTAAAATTTTGTTATATAATTTCTCCTAGTCGCTCATTTAAAGTATCAAATATGATTTCTCGCTATAAAAACCCGTATATAATAGAAACACAGATTATCTCAATTTCAAAAGTTTTCAATCCAAAATTTCACTAATCATAAAACCACAAAGAAAAATGTATACGTCAGTTCAAGAAAATGAAGATTCAAGAGTAAAATTTTGTTATATAATTTCTCCTAGTCGCTCATTTAAAATATCAAATATGATTTCTCGCTATAAAAACCCGTATATAATAGAAACACAGATTATCTCAATTTCAAAAGTTTTCAATCCAAAATTTCACTAATCATAAAACCACAAAGAAAAATGTATATGTCAGTTCAAGAAAATGAAGATTCAAGAGTAAAATTTTGTTATATAATTTCTCCTAGTCGCTCATTTAAAGTATCAAATATGATTTCTCGCTATAAAAACCCGTATATAATAGAAACACAGATTATCTCAATTTCAAAAGTTTTCAATCCAAAATTTCACTAATCATAAAACCACAAAGAAAAATGTATATGTCAGTTCAAGAAAATGAAGATTCAAGAGTAAAATTTTGTTATATAATTTCTCCTAGTCGCTCATTTAAAGTATCAAATATGATTTCTCGCTATAAAAACCCGTATATAATAGAAACACAGATTATCTCAATTTCAAAAGTTTTCAATCCAAAATTTCACTAATCATAAAACCACAAAGAAAAATGTGTACGTCAGTTCAAGAAAATGAAGATTCAAGAGTAAAATTTTGTTATATAATTTCTCCTAGTCGCTCATTTAAAATATCAAATATGATTTCTCGCTATAAAAACCCGTATATAATAGAAACACAGATTATCTCAATTTCAAAAGTTTTCAATCCAAAATTTCACTAATCATAAAACCACAAAGAAAAATGTATATGTCAGTTCAAGAAAATGAAGATTCAAGAGTAAAATTTTGTTATATAATTTCTCCTAGTCGCTCATTTAAAGTATCAAATATGATTTCTCGCTATAAAAACCCGTATATAATAGAAACACAGATTATCTCAATTTCAAAAGTTTTCAATCCAAAATTTCACTAATCATAAAACCACAAAGAAAAATGTATATGTCAGTTCAAGAAAATGAAGATTCAAGAGTAAAATTTTGTTATATAATTTCTCCTAGTCGCTCATTTAAAGTATCAAATATGATTTCTCGCTATAAAAACCCGTATATAATAGAAACACAGATTATCTCAATTTCAAAAGTTTTCAATCCAAAATTTCACTAATCATAAAACCACAAAGAAAAATGTATAAGTCAGTTCAAGAAAATGAAGATTCAAGAGTAAAATTTTGTTATATAATTTCTCCTAGTCGCTCATTTAAAGTATCAAATATGATTTCTCGCTATAAAACCCCGTATATAATAGAAACACAGATTATCTCAATTTCAAAAGGTTTCAATCCAAAATTTCACTAATCATAAAACCACAAAGAAAAATGTATATGTCAGTTCAAGAAAATGAAGATTCAAGAGTAAAATTTTGTTATATAATTTCTCCTAGTCGCTCATTTAAATTATCAAATATGATTTCTCGCTATAAAAACCCGTATATAATAGAAACACAGATTATCTCAATGTCAAAGGTTTTCAATCCAAAATTTCACTAATCATAAAACCACAAAGAAAAATGTATATGTCAGTTCAAGAAAATGAAGATTCAAGAGTAAAATTTTGTTATATAATTTCTCCTAGTCGCTCATTTAAAGTATCAAATTAGATTTCTCGCTATAAAAACCCGTATATAATACAAACACAGATTATCTCAATTTCAAAAGTTTTCAATCCAAAATTTCACTAATCATAAAACCACAAAGAAAAATGTATATGTCAGTTCAAAAAAATGAAGATTCAAGAGTAAAATTTTGTTATATAATTTCTCCTAGTCGCTCATTTAAAATATCAAATATGATTTCTCGCTATAAAAACCCGTATATAATAGAAACACAGATTATCTCAATTTCAAAAGTTTTCAATCCAAAATTTCACTAATCATAAAACCACAAAGAAAAATGTATATGTCAGTTCAAGAAAATGAAGATTCAAGAGTAAAATTTTGTTATATAATTTCTCCTAGTCGCTCATTTAAAGTATCAAATATGATTTCTCGCTATAAAAACCCGTATATAATAGAAACACAGATTATCTCAATTTCAAAAGTTTTCAATCCAAAATTTCACTAATCATAAAACCACAAAGAAAAATGTATATGTCAGTTCAAGAAAATGAAGATTCAAGAGTAAAATTTTGTTATATAATTTCTCCTAGTCGCTCATTTAAAATATCAAATATGTTTTCTCGCTATAAAAACCCGTATATAATAGAAACACAGATTATCTCAATTTCAAAAGTTTTCAATCCAAAATTTCACTAATCATAAAACCACAAAGAAAAATGTATATGTCAGTTCAAGAAAATGAAGATTCAAGAGTAAAATTTTGTTATATAATTTCTCCTAGTCGCTCATTTAAAGTATCAAATATGATTTCTCGCTATAAAAACCCGTATATAATAGAAACACAGATTATCTCAATTTCAAAAGTTTTCAATCCAAAATTTCACTAATCATAAAACCACAAAGAAAAATGTATATGTCAGTTCAAGAAAATGAAGATTCAAGAGTAAAATTTTGTTATATAATTTCTCCTAGTCGCTCATTTAAAGTATCAAATATGATTTCTCGCTATAAAAACCCGTATATAATAGAAACACAGATTATCTCAATTTCAAAAGTTTTCAATCCAAAATTTCACTAATCATAAAACCACAAAGAAAAATGTATATGTCAGTTCAAGAAAATGAAGATTCAAGAGTAAAATTTTGTTATATAATTTCTCCTAGTCGCTCATTTAAATTATCAAATATGTATTCTCGCTATAAAAACCCGTATATAATAGAAACACAGATTATCTCAATGTCAAAGGTTTTCAATCCAAAATTTCACTAATCATAAAACCACAAAGAAAAATGTATATGTCAGTTCAAGAAAATGAAGATTCAAGAGTAAAATTTTGTTATATAATTTCTCCTAGTCGCTCATTTAAAGTATCAAATATGATTTCTCGCTATAAAAACCCGTATATAATAGAAACACAGATTATCTCAATTTCAAAAGTTTTCAATCCAAAATTTCACTAATCATAAAACCACAAAGAAAAATGTATACGTCAGTTCAAGAAAATGAAGATTCAAGAGTAAAATTTTGTTATATAATTTCTCCTAGTCGCTCATTTAAAATATCAAATATGATTTCTCGCTATAAAAACCCGTATATAATAGAAACACAGATTATCTCAATTTCAAAAGTTTTCAATCCAAAATTTCACTAATCATAAAACCACAAAGAAAAATGTATATGTCAGTTCAAGAAAATGAAGATTCAAGAGTAAAATTTTGTTATATAATTTCTCCTAGTCGCTCATTTAAAGTATCAAATATGATTTCTCGCTATAAAAACCCGTATATAATAGAAACACAGATTATCTCAATTTCAAAAGTTTTCAATCCAAAATTTCACTAATCATAAAACCACAAAGAAAAATGTATATGTCAGTTCAAGAAAATGAAGATTCAAGAGTAAAATTTTGTTATATAATTTCTCCTAGTCGCTCATTTAAAGTATCAAATATGATTTCTCGCTATAAAAACCCGTATATAATAGAAACACAGATTATCTCAATTTCAAAAGTTTTCAATCCAAAATTTCACTAATCATAAAACCACAAAGAAAAATGTATATGTCAGTTCAAGAAAATGAAGATTCAAGAGTAAAATTTTGTTATATAATTTCTCCTAGTCGCTCATTTAAAGTATCAAATATGATTTCTCGCTATAAAAACCCGTATATAATAGAAACACAGATTATCTCAATTTCAAAAGTTTTCAATCCAAAATTTCACTAATCATAAAACCACAAAGAAAAATGTATATGTCAGTTCAAGAAAATGAAGATTCAAGAGTAAAATTTTGTTATATAATTTCTCCTAGTCGCTCATTTAAATTATCAAATATGTATTCTCGCTATAAAAACCCGTATATAATAGAAACACAGATTATCTCAATGTCAAAGGTTTTCAATCCAAAATTTCACTAATCATAAAACCACAAAGAAAAATGTATATGTCAGTTCAAGAAAATGAAGATTCAAGAGTAAAATTTTGTTATATAATTTCTCCTAGTCGCTCATTTAAAGTATCAAATATGATTTCTCGCTATAAAAACCCGTATATAATAGAAACACAGATTATCTCAATTTCAAAAGTTTTCAATCCAAAATTTCACTAATCATAAAACCACAAAGAAAAATGTATATGTCAGTTCAAGAAAATGAAGATTCAAGAGTAAAATTTTGTTATATAATTTCTCCTAGTCGCTCATTTAAATTATCAAATATGATTTCTCGCTATAAAAACCCGTATATAATAGAAACACAGATTATCTCAATTTCAAAAGTTTTCAATCCAAAATTTCACTAATCATAAAACCACAAAGAAAAATGTATATGTCAGTTCAAGAAAATGAAGATTCAAGAGTAAAATTTTGTTATATAATTTCTCCTAGTCGCTCATTTAAATTATCAAATATGATTTCTCGCTATAAAAACCCGTATATAATAGAAACACAGATTATCTCAATTTCAAAAGTTTTCAATCCAAAATTTCACTAATCATAAAACCACAAAGAAAAATGTATATGTCAGTTCAAGAAAATGAAGATTCAAGAGTAAAATTTTGTTATATAATTTCTCCTAGTCGCTCATTTAAATTATCAAATATGATTTCTCGCTATAAAAACCCGTATATAATAGAAACACAGATTATCTCAATTTCAAAAGTTTTCAATCCAAAATTTCACTAATCATAAAACCACAAAGAACAATGTATATGTCAGTTCAAGAAAATGAAGATTCAAGAGTAAAATTTTGTTATATAATTTCTCCTAGTCGCTCATTTAAAGTATCAAATATTATTTCTCGCTATAAAAACCCGTATATAATAGAAACACAGATTATCTCAATTTCAAAAGTTTTCAATCCAAAATTTCACTAATCATAAAACCACAAAGAAAAATGTATATGTCAGTTCAAGAAAATGAAGATTCAAGAGTAAAATTTTGTTATATAATTTCTCCTAGTCGCTCATTTAAAGTATCAAATATGATTTCTCGCTATAAAAACCCGTATATAATAGAAACACAGATTATCTCAATTTCAAAAGTTTTCAATCCAAAATTTCACTAATCATAAAACCACAAAGAAAAATGTATATGTCAGTTCAAGAAAATGAAGATTCAAGAGTAAAATTTTGTTATATAATTTCTCCTAGTCGCTCATTTAAAGTATCAAATATGATTTCTCGCTATAAAAACCCGTATATAATAGAAACACAGATTATCTCAATTTCAAAAGTTTTCAATCCAAAATTTCACTAATCATAAAACCACAAAGAAAAATGTATATGTCAGTTCATGAAAATGAAGATTCAAGAGTAAAATTTTGTTATATAATTTCTCCTAGTCGCTCATTTAAAGTATCAAATATGATTTCTCGCTATAAAAACCCGTATATAATAGAAACACAGATTATCTCAATTTCAAAAGTTTTCAATCCAAAATTTCACTAATCATAAAACCACAAAGAAAAATGTATATGTCAGTTCAAGAAAATGAGGATTCAAGAGTAAAATTTTGTTATATAATTTCTCCTAGTCGCTCATTTAAAGTATCAAATATTATTTCTCGCTATAAAAACCCGTATATAATAGAAACACAGATTATCTCAATTTCAAAAGTTTTCAATCCAAAATTTCACTAATCATAAAACCACAAAGAAAAATGTATATGTCAGTTCAAGAAAATGAAGATTCAAGAGTAAAATTTTGTTATATAATTTCTCCTAGTCGCTCATTTAAAGTATCAAATATGATTTCTCGCTATAAAAACCCGTATATAATAGAAACACAGATTATCTCAATTTCAAAAGTTTTCAATCCAAAATTTCACTAATCATAAAACCACAAAGAAAAATGTATATGTCAGTTCAAGAAAATGAAGATTCAAGAGTAAAATTTTGTTATATAATTTCTCCTAGTCGCTCATTTAAAGTATCAAATATGATTTCTCGCTATAAAAACCCGTATATAATAGAAACACAGATTATCTCAATTTCAAAAGTTTTCAATCCAAAATTTCACTAATCATAAAACCACAAAGAAAAATGTATATGTCAGTTCAAGAAAATGAAGATTCAAGAGTAAAATTTTGTTATATAATTTCTCCTAGTCGCTCATTTAAAGTATCAAATATGATTTCTCGCTATAAAAACCCGTATATAATAGAAACACAGATTATCTCAATTTCAAAAGTTTTCAATCCAAAATTTCACTAATCATAAAACCACAAAGAAAAATGTATACGTCAGTTCAAGAAAATGAAGATTCAAGTGTAAAATTTTGTTATATAATTTCTCCTAGTCGCTCATTTAAAATATCAAATATGATTTCTCGCTATAAAAACCCGTATATAATAGAAACACAGATTATCTCAATTTCAAAAGTTTTCAATCCAAAATTTCACTAATCATAAAACCACAAAGAAAAATGTATATGTCAGTTCAAGAAAATGAAGATTCAAGAGTAAAATTTTGTTATATAATTTCTCCTAGTCGCTCATTTAAAGTATCAAATATGATTTCTCGCTATAAAAACCCGTATATAATAGAAACACAGATTATCTCAATTTCAAAAGTTTTCAATCCAAAATTTCACTAATCATAAAACCACAAAGAAAAATGTATATGTCAGTTCAAGAAAATGAAGATTCAAGAGTAAAATTTTGTTATATAATTTCTCCTAGTCGCTCATTTAAAGTATCAAATATGATTTCTCGCTATAAAAACCCGTATATAATAGAAACACAGATTATCTCAATTTCAAAAGTTTTCAATCCAAAATTTCACTAATCATAAAACCACAAAGAAAAATGTATATGTCAGTTCAAGAAAATGAAGATTCAAGAGTAAAATTTTGTTATATAATTTCTCCTAGTCGCTCATTTAAAGTATCAAATATGATTTCTCGCTATAAAAACCCGTATATAATAGAAACACAGATTATCTCAATTTCAAAAGTTTTCAATCCAAAATTTCACTAATCATAAAACCACAAAGAAAAATGTATATGTCAGTTCAAGAAAATGAAGATTCAAGAGTAAAATTTTGTTATATAATTTCTCCTAGTCGCTCATTTAAAGTATCAAATATGATTTCTCGCTATAAAAACCCGTATATAATAGAAACACAGATTATCTCAATTTCAAAAGGTTTCAATCCGAAATTTCACTAATCATAAAACCACAAAGAAAAATGTATATGTCAGTTCAAGAAAATGAAGATTCAAGAGTAAAATTTTGTTATATAATTTCTCCTAGTCGCTCATTTAAATTATCAAATATGATTTCTCGCTATAAAAACCCGTATATAATAGAAACACAGATTATCTCAATGTCAAAGGTTTTCAATCCAAAATTTCACTAATCATAAAACCACAAAGAAAAATGTATATGTCAGTTCAAGAAAATGAAGATTCAAGAGTAAAATTTTGTTATATAATTTCTCCTAGTCGCTCATTTAAAGTATCAAATTAGATTTCTCGCTATAAAAACCCATATATAATAGAAACACAGATTATCTCAATTTCAAAAGTTTTCAATCCAAAATTTCACTAATCATAAAACCACAAAGAAAAATGTATATGTCAGTTCAAGAAACTGAAGATTCAAGAGTAAAATTTTGTTATATAATTTCTCCTAGTCGCTCATTTAAAATATCAAATATGATTTCTCGCTATAAAAACCCGTATATAATAGAAACACAGATTATCTCAATTTCAAAAGTTTTCAATCCAAAATTTCACTAATCATAAAACCACAAAGAAAAATGTATACGTCAGTTCAAGAAAATGAAGATTCAAGAGTAAAATTTTGTTATATAATTTCTCCTAGTCGCTCATTTAAAGTATCAAATATGATTTCTCGCTATAAAAACCCGTATATAATAGAAACACAGATTATCTCAATTTCAAAAGTTTTCAATCCAAAATTTCACTAATCATAAAACCACAAAGAAAAATGTATATGTCAGTTCAAGAAAATGAAGATTCAAGAGTAAAATTTTGTTATATAATTTCTCCTAGTCGCTCATTTAAAATATCAAATATGTTTTCTCGCTATAAAAACCCGTATATAATAGAAACACAGATTATCTCAATTTCAAAAGTTTTCAATCCAAAATTTCACTAATCATAAAACCACAAAGAAAAATGTATATGTCAGTTCAAGAAAATGAAGATTCAAGAGTAAAATTTTGTTATATAATTTCTCCTAGTCGCTCATTTAAAGTATCAAATATGATTTCTCGCTATAAAAACCCGTATATAATAGAAACACAGATTATCTCAATTTCAAAAGTTTTCAATCCAAAATTTCACTAATCATAAAACCACAAAGAAAAATGTATATGTCAGTTCAAGAAAATGAAGATTCAAGCGTAAAATTTTGTTATATAATTTCTCCTAGTCGCTCATTTAAAGTATCAAATATGATTTCTCGCTATAAAAACCCGTATATAATAGAAACACAGATTATCTCAATTTCAAAAGTTTTCAATCCAAAATTTCACTAATCATAAAACCACAAAGAAAAATGTATATGTCAGTTCAAGAAAATGAAGATTCAAGAGTAAAATTTTGTTATATAATTTCTCCTAGTCGCTCATTTAAATTATCAAATATGATTTCTCGCTATAAAAACCCGTATATAATAGAAACACAGATTATCTCAATTTCAAAAGTTTTCAATCCAAAATTTCACTAATCATAAAACCACAAAGAAAAATGTATATGTCAGTTCAAGAAAATGAAGATTCAAGAGTAAAATTTTGTTATATAATTTCTCCTAGTCGCTCATTTAAATTATCAAATATGATTTCTCGCTATAAAAACCCGTATATAATAGAAACACAGATTATCTCAATTTCAAAAGTTTTCAATCCAAAATTTCACTAATCATAAAACCACAAAGAAAAATGTATATGTCAGTTCAAGAAAATGAAGATTCAAGAGTAAAATTTTGTTATATAATTTCTCCTAGTCGCTCATTTAAAGTATCAAATATGATTTCTCGCTATAAAAACCCGTATATAATAGAAACACAGATTATCTCAATTTCAAAAGTTTTCAATCCAAAATTTCACTAATCATAAAACCACAAAGAAAAATGTATATGTCAGTTCAAGAAAATGAAGATTCAAGAGTAAAATTTTGTTATATAATTTCTCCTAGTCGCTCATTTAAAGTATCAAATATTATTTCTCGCTATAAAAACCCGTATATAATAGAAACACAGATTATCTCAATTTCAAAAGTTTTCAATCCAAAATTTCACTAATCATAAAACCACAAAGAAAAATGTATATGTCAGTTCAAGAAAATGAAGATTCAAGAGTAAAATTTTGTTATATAATTTCTCCTAGTCGCTCATTTAAAGTATCAAATATGATTTCTCGCTATAAAAACCCGTATATAATAGAAACACAGATTATCTCAATTTCAAAAGTTTTCAATCCAAAATTTCACTAATCATAAAACCACAAAGAAAAATGTATATGTCAGTTCAAGAAAATGAAGATTCAAGAGTAAAATTTTGTTATATAATTTCTCGTAGTCGCTCATTTAAATTATCAAATATGATTTCTCGCTATAAAAACCCGTATATAATAGAAACACAGATTATCTCAATTTCAAAAGTTTTCAATCCAAAATTTCACTAATCATAAAACCACAAAGAAAAATGTATATGTCAGTTCAAGAAAATGAAGATTCAAGAGTAAAATTTTGTTAAATAATTTCTCCTAGTCGCTCATTTAAATTATCAAATATGATTTCTCGCTATAAAAACCCGTATATAATAGAAACACAGATTATCTCAATTTCAAAAGTTTTCAATCCAAAATTTCACTATTCATAAAACCACAAAGAAAAATGTATATGTCAGTTCAAGAAAATGAAGATTCAAGAGTAAAATTTTGTTATATAATTTCTCCTAGTCGCTCATTTAAATTATCAAATATGATTTCTCGCTATAAAAACCCGTATATAATAGAAACACAGATTATCTCAATGTCAAAGGTTTTCAATCCAAAATTTCACTAATCATAAAACCACAAAGAAAAATGTATATGTCAGTTCAAGAAAATGAAGATTCAAGAGTAAAATTTTGTTATATAATTTCTCCTAGTCGCTCATTTAAAGTATCAAATATGATTTCTCGCTATAAAAACCCGTATATAATAGAAACACAGATTATCTCAATTTCAAAAGTTTTCAATCCAAAATTTCACTAATCATAAAACCACAAAGAAAAATGTATATGTCAGTTCAAGAAAATGAAGATTCAAGAGTAAAATTTTGTTATATAATTTCTCCTAGTCGCTCATTTAAAGTATCAAATATGATTTCTCGCTATAAAAACCCGTATATAATAGAAACACAGATTATCTCAATTTCAAAAGTTTTCAATCCAAAATTTCACTAATCATAAAACCACAAAGAAAAATGTATATGTCAGTTCAAGAAAATGAAGATTCAAGAGTAAAATTTTGTTATATAATTTCTCCTAGTCGCTCATTTAAAGTATCAAATATGATTTCTCGCTATAAAAACCCGTATATAATAGAAACACAGATTATCTCAATTTCAAAAGTTTTCAATCCAAAATTTCACTAATCATAAAACCACAAAGAAAAATGTATATGTCAGTTCAAGAAAATGAAGATTCAAGAGTAAAATTTTGTTATATAATTTCTCCTAGTCGCTCATTTAAATTATCAAATATGATTTCTCGCTATAAAAACCCGTATATAATAGAAACACAGATTATCTCAATTTCAAAAGTTTTCAATCCAAAATTTCACTAATCATAAAACCACAAAGAAAAATGTATATGTCAGTTCAAGAAAATGAAGATTCAAGAGTAAAATTTTGTTATATAATTTCTCCTAGTCGCTCATTTAAATTATCAAATATGATTTCTCGCTATAAAAACCCGTATATAATAGAAACACAGATTATCTCAATGTCAAAGGTTTTCAATCCAAAATTTCACTAATCATAAAACCACAAAGAAAAATGTATATGTCAGTTCAAGAAAATGAAGATTCAAGAGTAAAATTTTGTTATATAATTTCTCCTAGTCGCTCATTTAAATTATCAAATATGATTTCTCGCTATAAAAACCCGTATATAATAGAAACACAGATTATCTCAATTTCAAAAGTTTTCAATCCAAAATTTCACTAATCATAAAACCACAAAGAAAAATGTATATGTCAGTTCAAGAAAATGAAGATTCAAGAGTAAAATTTTGTTATATAATTTCTCCTAGTCGCTCATTTAATTTATCAAATATGATTTCTCGCTATAAAAACCCGTATATAATAGAAACACAGATTATCTCAATTTCAAAAGTTTTCAATCCAAAATTTCACTAATCATAAAACTACAAAGAAAAATGTATATGTCAGTTCAAGAAAATGAAGATTCAAGAGTAAAATTTTGTTATATAATTTCTCCTAGTCGCTCATTTAAAGTATCAAATATGATTTCTCGCTATAAAAACCCGTATATAATAGAAACACAGATTATCTCAATTTCAAAAGTTTTCAATCCAAAATTTCACTAATCATAAAACCACAAAGAAAAATGTATATGTCAGTTCAAGAAAATGAAGATTCAAGAGTAAAATTTTGTTATATAATTTCTCCTAGTCGCTCATTTAAAGTATCAAATATGATTTCTCGCTATAAAAACCCGTATATAATAGAAACACAGATTATCTCAATTTCAAAAGTTTTCAATCCAAAATTTCACTAATCATAAAACCACAAAGAAAAATGTATATGTCAGTTCAAGAAAATGAAGATTCAAGAGTAAAATTTTGTTATATAATTTCTCCTAGTCGCTCATTTAAAGTATCAAATATGATTTCTCGCTATAAAAACCCGTATATAATAGAAACACAGATTATCTCAATTTCAAAAGTTTTCAATCCAAAATTTCACTAATCATAAAACCACAAAGAAAAATGTATATGTCAGTTCAAGAAAATGAAGATTCAAGAGTATAATTTTGTTATATAATTTCTCCTAGTCGCTCATTTAAAGTATCAAATATGATTTCTCGCTATAAAAACCCGTATATAATAGAAACACAGATTATCTCAATTTCAAAAGTTTTCAATCCAAAATTTCACTAATCATAAAACCACAAAGAAAAATGTATATGTCAGTTCAAGAAAATGAAGATTCAAGAGTAAAATTTTGTTATATAATTTCTCCTAGTCGCTCATTTAAATTATCAAATATGATTTCTCGCTATAAAAACCCGTATATAATAGAAACACAGATTATCTCAATTTCAAAAGTTTTCAATCCAAAATTTCACTAATCATAAAACCACAAAGAAAAATGTATATGTCAGTTCAAGAAAATGAAGATTCAAGAGTAAAATTTTGTTATATAATTTCTCCTAGTCGCTCATTTAAAGTATCAAATATGATTTCTCGCTATAAAAACCCGTATATAATAGAAACACAGATTATCTCAATTTCAAAAGTTTTCAATCCAAAATTTCACTAATCATAAAACCACAAAGAAAAATGTATATGTCAGTTCAAGAAAATGAAGATTCAAGAGTAAAATTTTGTTATATTATTTCTCCTAGTCGCTCATTTAAAGTATCAAATATGATTTCTCGCTATAAAAACCCGTATATAATAGAAACACAGATTATCTCAATTTCAAAAGTTTTCAATCCAAAATTTCACTAATCATAAAACCACAAAGAAAAATGTATATGTCAGTTCAAGAAAATGAAGATTCAAGAGTAAAATTTTGTTATATAATTTCTCCTAGTCGCTCATTTAAAGTATCAAATATTATTTCTCGCTATAAAAACCCGTATATAATAGAAACACAGATTATCTCAATTTCAAAAGTTTTCAATCCAAAATTTCACTAATCATAAAACCACAAAGAAAAATGTATATGTCAGTTCAAGAAAATGAAGATTCAAGAGTAAAATTTTGTTATATAAGTTCTCCTAGTCGCTCATTTAAAGTATCAAATATGATTTCTCGCTATAAAAACCCGTATATAATAGAAACACAGATTATCTCAATTTCAAAAGTTTTCAATCCAAAATTTCACTAATCATAAAACCACAAAGAAAAATGTATATGTCAGTTCAAGAAAATGAAGATTCAAGAGTAAAATTTTGTTATATAATTTCTCCTAGTCGCTCATTTAAATTATCAAATATGATTTCTCGCTATAAAAACCCGTATATAATAGAAACACAGATTATCTCAATTTCAAAAGTTTTCAATCCAAAATTTCACTAATCATAAAACCACAAAGAAAAATGTATATGTCAGTTCAAGAAAATGAAGATTCAAGAGTAAAATTTTGTTATATAATTTCTCCTAGTCGCTCATTTAAAGTATCAAATATGATTTCTCGCTATAAAAACCCGTATATAATAGAAACACAGATTATCTCAATTTCAAAAGTTTTCAATCCAAAATTTCACTAATCATAAAACCACAAAGAAAAATGTATATGTCAGTTCAAGAAAATGAAGATTCAAGAGTAAAATTTTGTTATATAATTTCTCCTAGTCGCTCATTTAAATTATCAAATATGATTTCTCGCTATAAAAACCCGTATATAATAGAAACACAGATTATCTCAATGTCAAAAGTTTTCAATCCAAAATTTCACTAATCATAAAACCACAAAGAAAAATGTATATGTCAGTTCAAGAAAATGAAGATTCAAGAGTAAAATTTTGTTATATAATTTCTCCTAGTCGCTCATTTAAAGTATCAAATATGATTTCTCGCTATAAAAACCCGTATATAATAGAAACACAGATTATCTCAATTTCAAAAGTTTTCAATCCAAAATTTCACTAATCATAAAACCACAAAGAAAAATGTATATGTCAGTTCAAGAAAATGAAGATTCAAGAGTAAAATTTTGTTATATAATTTCTCCTAGTCGCTCATTTAAATTATCAAATATGATTTCTCGCTATAAAAACCCGTATATAATAGAAACACAGATTATCTCAATTTCAAAAGTTTTCAATCCAAAATTTCACTAATCATAAAACCACAAAGAAAAATGTATATGTCAGTTCAAGAAAATGAAGATTCAAGAGTAAAATTTTGTTATATAATTTCTCCTAGTCGCTCATTTAAATTATCAAATATGATTTCTCGCTATAAAAACCCGTATATAATAGAAACACAGATTATCTCAATTTCAAAAGTTTTCAATCCAAAATTTCACTAATCATAAAACCACAAAGAAAAATGTATATGTCAGTTCAAGATAATGAAGATTCAAGAGTAAAATTTTGTTATATAATTTCTCCTAGTCGCTCATTTAAAGTATCAAATATGATTTCTCGCTATAAAAACCCGTATATAATAGAAACACAGATTATCTCAATTTCAAAAGTTTTCAATCCAAAATTTCACTAATCATAAAACCACAAAGAAAAATGTATATGTCAGTTCAAGAAAATGAAGATTCAAGAGTAAAATTTTGTTATATAATTTCTCCTAGTCGCTCATTTAAAGTATCAAATATTATTTCTCGCTATAAAAACCCGTATATAATAGAAACACAGATTATCTCAATTTCAAAAGTTTTCAATCCAAAATTTCACTAATCATAAAACCACAAAGAAAAATGTATATGTCAGTTCAAGAAAATGAAGATTCAAGAGTAAAATTTTGTTATATAATTTCTCCTAGTCGCTCATTTAAAGTATCAAATATGATTTCTCGCTATAAAAACCCGTATATAATAGAAACACAGATTATCTCAATTTCAAAAGTTTTCAATCCAAAATTTCACTAATCATAAAACCACAAAGAAAAATGTATATGTCAGTTCAAGAAAATGAAGATTCAAGAGTAAAATTTTGTTATATAATTTCTCCTAGTCGCTCATTTAAAATATCAAATATGATTTCTCGCTATAAAAACCCGTATATAATAGAAACACAGATTATCTCAATTTCAAAAGTTTTCAATCCAAAATTTCACTAATCATAAAACCACAAAGAAAAATGTATATGTCAGTTCAAGAAAATGAAGATTCAAGAGAAAAAATTTGTTATATAATTTCTCCTAGTCGCTCATTTAAAGTATCAAATATGATTTCTCGCTATAAAAACCCGTATATAATAGAAACACAGATTATCTCAATTTCAAAAGTTTTCAATCCAAAATTTCACTAATCATAAAACCACAAAGAAAAATGTATATGTCAGTTCAAGAAAATGAAGATTCAAGAGTAAAATTTTGTTATATAATTTCTCCTAGTCGCTCATTTAAAGTATCAAACATGATTTCTCGCTATAAAAACCCGTATATAATAGAAACACAGATTATCTCAATTTCAAAAGTTTTCAATCCAAAATTTCACTAATCATAAAACCACAAAGAAAAATGTATATGTCAGTTCAAGAAAATGAAGATTCAAGAGTAAAATTTTGTTATATAATTTCTCCTAGTCGCTCATTTAAAGTATCAAATATTATTTCTCGCTATAAAAACCCGTATATAATAGAAACACAGATTATCTCAATGTCAAAGGTTTTCAATCCAAAATTTCACTAATCATAAAACCACAAAGAAAAATGTATATGTCAGTTCAAGAAAATGAAGATTCAAGAGTAAAATTTTGTTATATAATTTCTCCTAGTCGCTCATTTAAAGTATCAAATATGATTTCTCGCTATAAAAACCCGTATATAATAGAAACACAGATTATCTCAATTTCAAAAGTTTTCAATCCAAAATTTCACTAATCATAAAACCACAAAGAAAAATGTATATGTCAGTTCAAGAAAATGAAGATTCAAGAGTAAAATTTTGTTATATAATTTCTCCTAGTCGCTCATTTAAATTATCAAATATGATTTCTCGCTATAAAAACCCGTATATAATAGAAACACAGATTATCTCAATTTCAAAAGTTTTCAATCCAAAATTTCACTAATCATAAAACCACAAAGAAAAATGTATATGTCAGTTGAAGAAAATGAAGATTCAAGAGAAAAATTTTGTTATATAATTTCCCCTAGTCGCTCATTTAAATTATCAAATATGATTTCTCGCTATAAAAACCCGTATATAATAGAAACACAGATTATCTCAATTTCAAAAGTTTTCAATCCAAAATTACACTAATCATAAAACCACAAAGAAAAATGTATATGTCAGTTCAAAAAAATGAAGATTCAAGAGTAAAATTTTGTTATATAATTTCTCCTAGTCGCTCATTTAAAGTATCAAATATGATTTCTCGCTATAAAAACCCGTATATAATAGAAACACAGATTATCTCAATTTCAAAAGTTTTCAATCCAAAATTTCACTAATCATAAAACCACAAAGAAAAATGTATATGTCAGTTCAAGTAAATGAAGATTCAAGAGTAAAATTTTGTTATATAATTTCTCCTAGTCGCTCATTTAAAGTATCAAATATGATTTCTCGCTATAAAAACCCGTATATAATAGAAACACAGATTATCTCAATTTCAAAAGTTTTCAATCCAAAATTTCACTAATCATAAAACCACAAAGAAAAATGTATATGTCAGTTCAAGAAAATTAAGATTCAAGAGTAAAATTTTGTTATATAATTTCTCCTAGTCGCTCATTTAAAGTATCAAATATGATTTCTCGCTATAAAAACCCGTATATAATAGAAACACAGATTATCTCAATTTCAAAAGTTTTCAATCCAAAATTTCACTAATCATAAAACCACAAAGAAAAATGTATATGTCAGTTCAAGAAAATGAAGATTCAAGAGTAAAATTTTGTTATTTAATTTCTCCTAGTCGCTCATTTAAAGTATCAAATATGATTTCTCGCTATAAAAACCCGTATATAATAGAAACACAGATTATCTCAATTTCAAAAGTTTTCAATCCAAAATTTCACTAATCATAAAACCACAAAGAAAAATGTATATGTCAGTTCAAGAACATGAAGATTCAAGAGTAAAATTTTGTTATATAATTTCTCCTAGTCGCTCATTTAAAGTATCAAATATGATTTCTCGCTATAAAAACCCTTATATAATAGAAACACAGATTATCTCAATTTCAAAAGTTTTCAATCCAAAATTTCACTAATCATAAAACCACAAAGAAAAATGTATATGTCAGTTCGAGAAAATGAAGATTCAAGAGTAAAATTTTGTTATATAATTTCTCCTAGTCGCTCATTTAAATTATCAAATATGATTTCTCGCTATAAAAACCCGTATATAATAGAAACACAGATTATCTCAATTTCAAAAGTTTTCAATCCAAAATTTCACTAATCATAAAACCACAAAGAAAAATGTATATGTCAGTTCAAGAAATTGAAGATTCAAGAGTAAAATTTTGTTATATAATTTCTCCTAGTCGCTCATTAAAAGTATCAAATATGATTTCTCGCTATAAAAACCCTTATATAATAGAAACACAGATTATCTCAATTTCAAAAGTTTTCAATCCAAAATTTCACTAATCATAAAACCACAAAGAAAAATGTATATGTCAGTTCAAGAAAATGAAGATTCAAGAGTAAAATTTTGTTATATAATTTCTCCTAGTCGCTCATTTAAATTATCAAATATGATTTCTCGCTATAAAAACCCGTATATAATAGAAACACAGATTATCTCAATTTCAAAAGTTTTCAATCCAAAATTTCACTAATCATAAAACCACAAAGAAAAATGTATGTGTCAGTTCAAGAAATTGAAGATTCAAGAGTAAAATTTTGTTATATAATTTCTCCTAGTCGCTCATTTAAAGTATCAAATATGATTTCTCGCTATAAAAACCCGTATATAATAGAAACACAGATTATCTCAATTTCAAAAGTTTTCAATCCAAAATTTCACTAATCATAAAACCACAAAGAAAAATGTATATGTCAGTTCATGAAAATGAAGATTCAAGAGTAAAATTTTGTTATATAATTTCTCCTAGTCGCTCATTTAAATTATCAAATATGATTTCTCGCTATAAAAACCCGTATATAATAGAAACACAGATTATCTCAATGTCAAAGGTTTTCAATCCAAAATTTCACTAATCATAAAACCACAAAGAAAAATGTATATGTCAGTTCAAGAAAATGAAGATTCAAGAGTAAAATTTTGTTATATAATTTCTCCTAGTCGCTCATTTAAAGTATCAAATATGATTTCTCGCTATAAAAACCCGTATATAATAGAAACACAGATTATCTCAATTTCAAAAGTTTTCAATCCAAAATTTCACTAATCATAAAACCACAAAGAAAAATGTATATGTCAGTTCAAGAAAATGAAGATTCAAGAGTAAAATTTTGTTATATAATTTCTCCTAGTCGCTCATTTAAAGTATCAAATATGATTTCTCGCTATAAAAACCCGTATATAATAGAAACACAGATTATCTCAATTTCAAAAGTTTTCAATCCAAAATTTCACTAATCATAAAACCACAAAGAAAAATGTATATGTCAGTTCAAGAAAATGAAGATTCAAGAGTAAAATTTTGTTATATAATTTCTCCTAGTCGCTCATTTAAAGTATCAAATATGATTTCTCGCTATAAAAACCCGTATATAATAGAAACACAGATTATCTCAATTTCAAAAGTTTTCAATCCAAAATTTCACTAATCATAAAACCACAAAGAAAAATGTATACGTCAGTTCAAGAAAATGAAGATTCAAGAGTAAAATTTTGTTATATAATTTCTCCTAGTCGCTCATTTAAAGTATCAAATATGATTTCTCGCTATAAAAACCCGTATATAATAGAAACACAGATTATCTCAATTTCAAAAGTTTTCAATCCAAAATTTCACTAATCATAAAACCACAAAGAAAAATGTATATGTCAGTTCAAGAAAATGAAGATTCAAGAGTAAAATTTTGTTATATAATTTCTCCTAGTCGCTCATTTAAAGTATCAAATATTATTTCTCGCTATAAAAACCCGTATATAATAGAAACACAGATTATCTCAATGTCAAAGGTTTTCAATCCAAAATTTCACTAATCATAAAACCACAAAGAAAAATGTATATGTCAGTTCAAGAAAATGAAGATTCAAGAGTAAAATTTTGTTATATAATTTCTCCTAGTCGCTCATTTAAAGTATCAAATATGATTTCTCGCTATAAAAACCCGTATATAATAGAAACACAGATTATCTCAATTTCAAAAGTTTTCAATCCAAAATTTCACTAATCATAAAACCACAAAGAAAAATGTATATGTCAGTTCAAGAAAATGAAGATTCAAGAGTAAAATTTTGTTATATAATTTCTCCTAGTCGCTCATTTAAATTATCAAATATGATTTCTCGCTATAAAAACCCGTATATAATAGAAACACAGATTATCTCAATTTCAAAAGTTTTCAATCCAAAATTTCACTAATCATAAAACCACAAAGAAAAATGTATATGTCAGTTCAAGAAATTTGAAGATTCAAGAGTAAAATTTTGTTATATAATTTCTCCTAGTCGCTCATTTAAAGTATCAAATATGATTTCTCGCTATAAAAACCCGTATATAATAGAAACACAGATTATCTCAATTTCAAAAGTTTTCAATCCAAAATTTCACTAATCATAAAACCACAAAGAAAAATGTATATGTCAGTTCAAGAAAATGAAGATTCAAGAGTAAAATTTTGTTATATAATTTCTCCTAGTCGCTCATTTAAATTATCAAATATGATTTCTCGCTATAAAAACCCGTATATAATAGAAACACAGATTATCTCAATTTCAAAAGTTTTCAATCCAAAATTTCACTAATCATAAAACCACAAAGAAAAATGTATATGTCAGTTCAAGAAAATGAAGATTCAAGAGTAAAATTTTGTTATATAATTTCTCCTAGTCGCTCATTTAAATTATCAAATATGATTTCTCGCTATAAAAACCCGTATATAATAGAAACACAGATTATCTCAATTTCAAAAGTTTTCAATCCAAAATTTCACTAATCATAAAACCATAAAGAAAAATGTATATGTCAGTTCAAGAAAATGAAGATTCAAGAGTAAAATTTTGTTATATAATTTCTCCTAGTCGCTCATTTAAAGTATCAAATATGATTTCTCGCTATAAAAACCCGTATATAATAGAAACACAGATTATCTCAATTTCAAAAGTTTTCAATCCAAAATTTCACTAATCATAAAACCACAAAGAAAAATGTATACGTCAGTTCAAGAAAATGAAGATTCAAGAGTAAAATTTTGTTATATAATTTCTCCTAGTCGCTCATTTAAAGTATCAAATATGATTTCTCGCTATAAAAACCCGTATATAATAGAAACACAGATTATCTCAATTTCAAAAGTTTTCAATCCAAAATTTCACTAATCATAAAACCACAAAGAAAAATGTATACGTCAGTTCAAGAAAATGAAGATTCAAGAGTAAAATTTTGTTATATAATTTCTCCTAGTCGCTCATTTAAAGTATCAAATATGATTTCTCGCTATAAAAACCCGTATATAATAGAAACACAGATTATCTCAATTTCAAAAGTTTTCAATCCAAAATTTCACTAATCATAAAACCACAAAGAAAAATGTATATGTCAGTTCAAGAAAATGAAGATTCAAGAGTAAAATTTTGTTATATAATTTCTCCTAGTCGCTCATTTAAAGTATCAAATATTATTTCTCGCTATAAAAACCCGTATATAATAGAAACACAGATTATCTCAATGTCAAAGGTTTTCAATCCAAAATTTCACTAATCATAAAACCACAAAGAAAAATGTTTATGTCAGTTCAAGAAAATGAAGATTCAAGAGTAAAATTTTGTTATATAATTTCTCCTAGTCGCTCATTTAAAGTATCAAATATGATTTCTCGCTATAAAAACCCGTATATAATAGAAACACAGATTATCTCAATTTCAAAAGTTTTCAATCCAAAATTTCACTAATCATAAAACCACAAAGAAAAATGTATATGTCAGTTCAAGAAAATGAAGATTCAAGAGTAAAATTTTGTTATATAATTTCTCCTAGTCGCTCATTTAAATTATCAAATATGATTTCTCGCTATAAAAACCCGTATATAATAGAAACACAGATTATCTCAATTTCAAAAGTTTTCAATCCAAAATTTCACTAATCATAAAACCACAAAGAAAAATGTATATCTCAGTTCAAGAAAATGAAGATTCAAGAGTAAAATTTTGTTATATAATTTCTCCTAGTCGCTCATTTAAAGTATCAAATATGATTTCTCGCTATAAAAACCCGTATATAATAGAAACACAGATTATCTCAATTTCAAAAGTTTTCAATCCAAAATTTCACTAATCATAAAACCACAAAGAAAAATGTATATGTCAGTTCAAGAAAATGAAGACTCAAGAGTAAAATTTTGTTATATAATTTCTCCTAGTCGCTCATTTAAAGTATCAAATATGATTTCTCGCTATAAAAACCCGTATATAATAGAAACACAGATTATCTCAATTTCAAAAGTTTTCAATCCAAAATTTCACTAATCATAAAACCACAAAGAAAAGTGTATATGTCAGTTCAAGAAAATGAAGATTCAAGAGTAAAATTTTGTTATATAATTTCTCCTAGTCGCTCATTTAAAGTATCAAATATGATTTCTCGCTATAAAAACCCGTATATAATAGAAACACAGATTATCTCAATTTCAAAAGTTTTCAATCCAAAATTTCACTAATCATAAAACCACAAAGAAAAATGTATATGTCATTTCAAGAAAATGAAGATTCAAGAGTAAAATTTTGTTATATAATTTTTCCTAGTCGCTCATTTAAATTATCAAATATGATTTCTCGCTATAAAAACCCGTATATAATAGAAACACAGATTATCTCAATTTCAAAAGTTTTCAATCCAAAATTTCACTAATCATAAAACCACAAAAAAAAATGTATATGTCAGTTCAAGAAAATGAAGATTCAAGAGTAAAATTTTGTTATATAATTTCTCCTAGTCGCTCATTTAAAGTATCAAATATGATTTCTCGCTATAAAAACCCGTATATAATAGAAACACAGATTATCTCAATTTCAAAAGTTTTCAATCCAAAATTTCACTAATCATAAAACCACAAAGAAAAATGTATATGTCAGTTCAAGAAAATGAAGATTCAAGAGTAAAATTTTGTTATATAATTTCTCCTAGTCGCACATTTAAAGTATCAAATATGATTTCTCGCTATAAAAACCCGTATATAATAGAAACACAGATTATCTCAATTTCAAAAGTTTTCAATCCAAAATTTCACTAATCATAAAACCACAAAGAATAATGTATATGTCAGTTCAAGAAAATGAAGATTCAAGAGTAAAATTTTGTTATATAATTTCTCCTAGTCGCTCATTTAAAGTATCAAATATGATTTCTCGCTATAAAAACCCGTATATAATAGAAACACAGATTATCTCAATTTCAAAAGTTTTCAATCCAAAATTTCACTAGTCATAAAACCACAAAGAAAAATGTATATGTCAGTTCAAGAAAATGAAGATTCAAGAGTAAAATTTTGTTATATAATTTCTCCTAGTCGCTCATTTAAAGTATCAAATATGATTTCTCGCTATAAAAACCCGTATATAATAGAAACACAGATTATCTCAATTTCAAAAGTTTTCAATCCAAAATTTCACTAATCATAAAACCACAAAGAAAAATGTATATGTCAGTTCAAGAAAATGAAGATTCAAGAGTAAAATTTTGTTATATAATTTCTCCTAGTCACTCATTTAAAGTATCAAATATGATTTCTCGCTATAAAAACCCGTATATAATAGAAACACAGATTATCTCAATTTCAAAAGTTTTCAATCCAAAATTTCACTAATCATAAAACCACAAAGAAAAATGTATATGTCAGTTCAAGAAAATGAAGATTCAAGAGTAAAATTTTGTTATATAATTTCTCCTAGTCGCTCATTTAAATTATCAAATATGATTTCTCGCTATAAAAACCCGTATATAATAGAAACACAGATTATCTCAATGTCAAAGGTTTTCAATCCAAAATTTCACTAATCATAAAACCACAAAGAAAAATGTATATGTCAGTTCAAGAAAATGAAGATTCAAGAGTAAAATTTTGTTATATAATTTCTCCTAGTCGCTCATTTAAAGTATCAAATATGATTTCTCGCTATAAAAACCCGTATATAATAGAAACACAGATTATCTCAATTTCAAAAGTTTTCAATCCAAAATTTCACTAATCATAAAACCACAAAGAAAAATGTATATGTCAATTCAAGAAAATGAAGACTCAAGAGTAAAATTTTGTTATATAATTTCTCCTAGTCGCTCATTTAAAATATCAAATATGATTTCTCGCTATAAAAACCCGTATATAATAGAAACACAGATTATCTCAATTTCAAAAGTTTTCAATCCAAAATTTCACTAATCATAAAACCACAAAGAAAAATGTATATGTCAGTTCAAGAAAATGAAGATTTAAGAGTAAAATTTTGTTATATAATTTCTCCTAGTCGCTCATTTAAATTATCAAATATGATTTCTCGTTATAAAAACCCGTATATAATAGAAACACAGATTATCTCAATTTCAAAAGTTTTCAATCCAAAATTTCACTAATCATAAAACCACAAAGAAAAATGTATATGTCAGTTCAAGAAAATGAAGATTCAAGAGTAAAATTTTGTTATATAATTTCTCCTAGTCGCTCATTTAAAGTATCAAATATGATTTCTCGCTATAAAAACCCGTATATAATAGAAACACAGATTATCTCAATTTCAAAAGTTTTCAATCCAAAATTTCACTAATCATAAAACCACATAGAAAAATGTATATGTCAGTTCAAGAAAATGAAGATTCAAGAGTAAAATTTTGTTATATAATTTCTCCTAGTCGCTCATTTAAAGTATCAAATATGATTTCTCGCTATAAAAACCCGTATATAATAGAAACACAGATTATCTCAATTTCAAAAGTTTTCAATCCAAAATTTCACTAATCATAAAACCACAAAGAAAAATGTATATGTCAGTTCAAGAAAATGAAGATTCAAGAGTAAAATTTTGTTATATAATTTCTCCTAGTCGCTCATTTAAATTATCAAATATGATTTCTCGCTATAAAAACCCGTATATAATAGAAACACAGATTATCTCAATGTCAAAGGTTTTCAATCCAAAATTTCACTAATCATAAAACCACAAAGAAAAATGTATATGTCAGTTCAAGAAAATGAAGATTCAAGAGTAAAATTTTGTTATATAATTTCTCCTAGTCGCTCATTTAAAGTATCAAATATGATTTCTCGCTATAAAAACCCGTATATAATAGAAACACAGATTATCTCAATTTCAAAAGTTTTCAATCCAAAATTTCACTAATCATAAAACCACAAAGAAAAATGTATATGTCAGTTCAAGAAAATGAAGATTCAAGAGTAAAATTTTGTTATATAATTTCTCCTAGTCGCTCATTTAAAATATCAAATATGATTTCTCGCTATAAAAACCCGTATATAATAGAAACACAGATTATCTCAATTTCAAAAGTTTTCAATCCAAAATTTCACTAATCATAAAACCACAAAGAAAAATGTATATGTCAGTTCAAGAAAATGAAGATTCAAGAGTAAAATTTTGTTATATAATTTCTCCTAGTCGCTCATTTAAATTATCAAATATGATTTCTCGCTATAAAAACCCGTATATAATAGAAACACAGATTATCTCAATTTCAAAAGTTTTCAATCCAAAATTTCACTAATCATAAAACCACAAAGAAAAATGTATATGTCAGTTCAAAAAAATAAAGATTCAAGAGTAAAATTTTGTTATATAATTTCTCCTAGTCGCTCATTTAAATTATCAAATATGATTTCTCGCTATAAAAACCCGTATATAATAGAAACACAGATTATCTCAATGTCAAAGGTTTTCAATCCAAAATTTCACTAATCATAAAACCACAAAGAAAAATGTATATGTCAGTTCAAGAAAATGAAGATTCAAGAGTAAAATTTTGTTATATAATTTCTCCTAGTCGCTCATTTAAATTATCAAATATGATTTCTCGCTATAAAAACCCGTATATAATAGAAACACAGATTATCTCAATGTCAAAGGTTTTCAATCCAAAATTTCACTAATCATAAAACCACAAAGAAAAATGTATATGTCAGTTCAAGAAAATGAAGATTCAAGAGTAAAATTTTGTTATATAATTTCTCCTAGTCGCTCATTTAAATTATCAAATATGATTTCTCGCTATAAAAACCCGTATATAATAGAAACACAGATTATCTCAATGTCAAAGGTTTTCAATCCAAAATTTCACTAATCATAAAACCACAAAGAAAAATGTATATGTCAGTTCAAGAAAATGAAGATTCAAGAGTAAAATTTTGTTATATAATTTCTCCTAGTCGCTCATTTAAAGTATCAAATATGATTTCTCGCTATAAAAACCCGTATATAATAGAAACACAGATTATCTCAATTTCAGAAGTTTTCAATCCAAAATTTCACTAATCATAAAACCACAAAGAAAAATGTATATGTCAGTTCAAGAAAATGAAGATTCAAGAGTAAAATTTTGTTATATAATTTCTCCTAGTCGCTCATTTAAAGTATCAAATATGATTTCTCGCTATAAAAACCCGTATATAATAGAAACACAGATTATCTCAATTTCAAAAGTTTTCAATCCAAAATTTCACTAATCATAAAACCACAAAGACAAATGTATATGTCAGTTCAAGTAAATGAAGATTCAAGAGTAAAATTTTGTTATATAATTTCTCCTAGTCGCTCATTTAAAGTATCAAATATGATTTCTCGCTATAAAAACCCGTATATAATAGAAACACAGATTATCTCAATTTCAAAAGTTTTCAATCCAAAATTTCACTAATCATAAAACCACAAAGAAAAATATATATGTCAGTTCAAGAAAATGAAGATTCAAGAGTAAAATTTTGTTATATAATTTCTCCTAGTCGCTCATTTAAAATATCAAATATGATTTCTCGCTATAAAAACCCGTATATAATAGAAACACAGATTATCTCAATTTCAAAAGTTTTCAATCCAAAATTTCACTAATCATAAAACCACAAAGAAAAATGTATATGTCAGTTCAAAAAAATGAAGATTCAAGAGTAAAATTTTGTTATATAATTTCTCCTAGTCGCTCATTTAAATTATCAAATATGATTTCTCGCTATAAAAACCCGTATATAATAGAAACACAGATTATCTCAATTTCAAAAGTTTTCAATCCAAAATTTCACTAATCATAAAACCACAAAGAAAAATGTATATGTCAGTTCAAGAAAATGAAGATTCAAGAGTAAAATTTTGTTATATAATTTCTCCTAGTCGCTCATTTAAAGTATCAAATATGATTTCTCGCTATAAAAACCCGTATATAATAGAAACACAGATTATCTCAATTTCAAAAGTTTTCAATCCAAAATTTCACTAATCATAAAACCACAAAGAAAAATGTATATGTCAGTTCAAGAAAATGAAGATTCAAGAGTAAAATTTTGTTATATAATTTCTCCTAGTCGCTCATTTAAATTATCAAACATGATTTCTCGCTATAAAAACCCGTATATAATAGAAACACAGATTATCTCAATTTCAAAAGTTTTCAATCCAAAATTTCACTAATCATAAAACCACAAAGAAAAATGTATATGTCAGTTCAAGAAAATGAAGATTCAAGAGTAAAATTTTGTTATATAATTTCTCCTAGTCGCTCATTTAAAATATCAAATATGATTTCTCGCTATAAAAACCCGTATATAATAGAAACACAGATTATCTCAATTTCAAAAGTTTTCAATCCAAAATTTCACTAATCATAAAACCACAAAGAAAAATGTATATGTCAGTTCAAGATAATGAAGATTCAAGAGTAAAATTTTGTTATATAATTTCTCCTAGTCGCTCATTTAAATTATCAAATATGATTTCTCGCTATAAAAACCCGTATATAATAGAAACACAGATTATCTCAATTTCAAAAGTTTTCAATCCAAAATTTCACTAATCATCAAACCACAAAGAAAAATGTATATGTCAGTTCAAGAAAATGAAGATTCAAGAGTAAAATTTTGTTATATAATTTCTCCTAGTCGCTCATTTAAAATATCAAATATGATTTCTCGCTATAAAAACCCGTATATAATAGAAACACAGATTATCTCAATTTCAAAAGTTTTCAATCCAAAATTTCACTAATCATAAAACCACAAAGAAAAATGTATATGTCAGTTCAAGAAAATTAAGATTCAAGAGTAAAATTTTGTTATATAATTTCTCCTAGTCGCTCATTTAAATTATCAAATATGATTTCTCGCTATAAAAACCCGTATATAATAGAAACACAGATTATCTCAATGTCAAAGGTTTTCAATCCAAAATTTCACTAATCATAAAACCACAAAGAAAAATGTATATGTCAGTTCAAGAAAATGAAGATTCAAGAGTAAAATTTTGTTATATAATTTCTCCTAGTCGCTCATTTAAAGTATCAAATATGATTTCTCGCTATAAAAACCCGTATATAATAGAAACACAGATTATCTCAATTTCAAAAGTTTTCAATCCAAAATTTCACTAATCATAAAACCACAAAGAAAAATGTATATGTCAGTTCAAGAAAATGAAGATTTAAGAGTAAAATTTTGTTATATAATTTCTCCTAGTCGCTCATTTAAATTATCAAATATGATTTCTCGCTATAAAAACCCGTATATAATAGAAACACAGATTATCTCAATTTCAAAAGTTTTCAATCCAAAATTTCACTAATCATAAAACCACAAAGAAAAATGTATATGTCAGTTCAAGAAAATGAAGATTCAAGAGTAAAATTTTGTTATATAATTTCTCCTAGTCGCTCATTTAAAGTATCAAATATGATTTCTCGCTATAAAAACCCGTATATAATAGAAACACAGATTATCTCAATTTCAAAAGTTTTCAATCCAAAATTTCACTAATCATAAAACCACAAAGAAAAATGTATATGTCAGTTCAAGAAAATGAAGATTCAAGAGTAAAATTTTGTTATATAATTTCTCCTAGTCGCTCATTTAAAGTATCAAATATGATTTCTCGCTATAAAAACCCGTATATAATAGAAACACAGATTATCTCAATTTCAAAAGTTTTCAATCCAAAATTTCACTAATCATAAAACCACAAAGAAAAATGTATATGTCAGTTCAAGAAAATGAAGATTTAAGAGTAAAATTTTGTTATATAATTTCTCCTAGTCGCTCATTTAAAATATCAAATATGATTTCTCGCTATAAAAACCCGTATATAATAGAAACACAGATTATCTCAATTTCAAAAGTTTTCAATCCAAAATTTCACTAATCATAAAACCACAAAGAAAAATGTATATGTCAGTTCAAGAAAATGAAGATTCAAGAGTAAAATTTTGTTATATAATTTCTCCTAGTCGCTCATTTAAAGTATCAAATATGATTTCTCGCTATAAAAACCCGTATATAATAGAAACACAGATTATCTCAATTTCAAAAGTTTTCAATCCAAAAATTCACTAATCATAAAACCACAAAGAAAAATGTATATGTCAGTTCAAGAAAATGAAGATTCAAGAGTAAAATTTTGTTATATAATTTCTCCTAGTCGCTCATTTAAATTATCAAATATGATTTCTCGCTATAAAAACCCGTATATAATAGAAACACAGATTATCTCAATTTCAAAAGTTTTCAATCCAAAATTTCACTAATCATAAAACCACAAAGAAAAATGTATATGTCAGTTCAAGAAAATGAAGATTCAAGAGTAAAATTTTGTTATATAATTTCTCCTAGTCGCTCATTTAAAATATCAAATATGATTTCTCGCTATAAAAACCCGTATATAATAGAAACACAGATTATCTCAATTTCAAAAATTTTCAATCCAAAATTTCACTAATCATAAAACCACAAAGAAAAATGTATATGTCAGTTCAAGAAAATGAAGATTCAAGAGTAAAATTTTGTTATATAATTTCTCCTAGTTGCTCATTTAAATTATCAAATATGATTTCTCGCTATAAAAACCCGTATATAATAGAAACACAGATTATCTCAATGTCAAAGGTTTTCAATCCAAAATTTCACTAATCATAAAACCACAAAGAAAAATGTATATGTCAATTCAAGAAAATGAAGATTTAAGAGTAAAATTTTGTTATATAATTTCTCCTAGTCGCTCATTTAAAATATCAAATATGATTTCTCGCTATAAAAACCCGTATATAATAGAAACACAGATTATCTCAATTTCAAAAGTTTTCAATCCAAAATTTCACTAATCATAAAACCACAAAGAAAAATGTATATGTCAGTTCAAGAAAATGAAGATTCAAGAGTAAAATTTTGTTATATAATTTCTCCTAGTCGCTCATTTAAAGTATCAAATATGATTTCTCGCTATAAAAACCCGTATATAATAGAAACACAGATTATCTCAATTTCAAAAGTTTTCAATCCAAAATTTCACTAATCATAAAACCACAAAGAAAAATGTATATGTCAGTTCAAGAAAATGAAGATTCAAGAGTAAAATTTTGTTATATAATTTCTCCTAGTCGCTCATTTAAATTATCAAATATGATTTCTCGCTATAAAAACCCGTATATAATAGAAACACAGATTATCTCAATTTCAAAAGTTTTCAATCCAAAATTTCACTAATCATAAAACCACAAAGAAAAATGTATATGTCAGTTCAAGAAAATAAAGATTCAAGAGTAAAATTTTGTTATATAATTTCTCCTAGTCGCTCATTTAAAATATCAAATATGATTTCTCGCTATAAAAACCCGTATATAATAGAAACACAGATTATCTCAATTTCAAAAATTTTCAATCCAAAATTTCACTAATCATAAAACCACAAAGAAAAATGTATATGTCAGTTCAAGAAAATGAACATTCAAGAGTAAAATTTTGTTATATAATTTCTCCTAGTCGCTCATTTAAATTATCAACTATGATTTCTCGCTATAAAAACCCGTATATAATAGAAACACAGATTATCTCAATTTCAAAAGTTTTCAATCCAAAATTTCACTAATCATAAAACCACAAAGAAAAATGTATATGTCAGTTCAAGAAAATGAAGATTCAAGAGTAAAATTTTGTTATATAATTTCTCCTAGTCGCTCATTTAAAATATCAAATATGATTTCTCGCTATAAAAACCCGTATATAATAGAAACACAGATTATCTCAATTTCAAAAGTTTTCAATCCAAAATTTCACTAATCATAAAACCACAAAGAAAAATGTATATGTCAGTTCAAGAAAATGAAGATTCAAGAGTAAAATTTTGTTATATAATTTCTCCTAGTCGCTCATTTAAAGTATCAAATATGATTTCTCGCTATAAAAACCCGTATATAATAGAAACACAGATTATCTCAATTTCAAAAGTTTTCAATCCAAAATTTCACTAATCATAAAACCACAGAGAAAAATGTATATGTCAGTTCAAGAAAATGAAGATTCAAGAGTAAAATTTTGTTATATAATTTCTCCTAGTCGCTCATTTAAATTATCAAATATGATTTCTCGCTATAAAAACCCGTATATAATAGAAACACAGATTATCTCAATGTCAAAGGTTTTCAATCCAAAATTTCACTAATCATAAAACCACAAAGAAAAATGTATATGTCAGTTCAAGAAAATGAAGATTCAAGAGTAAAATTTTGTTATATAATTTCTCCTAGTCGCTCATTTAAAGTATCAAATATGATTTCTCGCTATAAAAACCCGTATATAATAGAAACACAGATTATCTCAATTTCAAAAGTTTTCAATCCAAAATTTCACTAATCATAAAACCACAAAGAAAAATGTATATGTCAGTTCAAGAAAATGAAGATTCAAGAGTAAAATTTTGTTATATAATTTCTCCTAGTCGCTCATTTAAAGTATCAAATATGATTTCTCGCTATAAAAACCCGTATATAATAGAAACACAGATTATCTCAATTTCAAAAGTTTTCAATCCAAAATTTCACTAATCATAAAACCACAAAGAAAAATGTATATGTCAGTTCAAGAAAATGAAGATTCAAGAGTAAAATTTTGTTATATAATTTCTCCTAGTCGCTCATTTAATTTATCAAATATGATTTCTCGCTATAAAAACCCGTATATAATAGAAACACAGATTATCTCAATTTCAAAAGTTTTCAATCCAAAATTTCACTAATCATAAAACCACAATAAAAAATGTATATGTCAGTTCAAGAAAATGAAGATTCAAGAGTAAAATTTTGTTATATAATTTCTCCTAGTCGCTCATTTAATTTATCAAATATGATTTCTCGCTATAAAAACCCGTATATAATAGAAACACAGATTATCTCAATTTCAAAAGTTTTCAATCCAAAATTTCACTAATCATAAAACCACAAAGAAAAATGTATATGTCAGTTCAAGAAAATGAAGATTCAAGAGTAAAATTTTGTTATATAATTTCTCCTAGTCGCTCATTTAAATTATCAAATATGATTTCTCGCTATAAAAACCCGTATATAATAGAAACACAGATTATCTCAATGTCAAAGGTTTTCAATCCAAAATTTCACTAATCATAAAACCACAAAGAAAAATGTATATGTCAGTTCAAGAAAATGAAGATTCAAGAGTAAAATTTTGTTATATAATTTCTCCTAGTCGCTCATTTAAAGTATCAAATATGATTTCTCGCTATAAAAACCCGTATATAATAGAAACACAGATTATCTCAATTTCAAAAGTTTTCAATCCAAAATTTCACTAATCATAAAACCACAAAGAAAAATGTATATGTCAGTTCAAGAAAATGAAGATTCAAGAGTAAAATTTTGTTATATAATTTCTCCTAGTCGCTCATTTAAAGTATCAAATATGATTTCTCGCTATAAAAACCCGTATATAATAGAAACACAGATTATCTCAATTTCAAAAGTTTTCAATCCAAAATTTCACTAATCATAAAACCACAAAGAAAAGGTATATGTCAGTTCAAGAAAATGAAGATTCAAGAGTAAAATTTTGTTATATAATTTCTCCTAGTCGCTCATTTAAAATATCAAATATGATTTCTCGCTATAAAAACCCGTATATAATAGAAACACAGATTATCTCAATTTCAAAAGTTTTCAATCCAAAATTTCACTAATCATAAAACCACAAAGAAAAATGTATATGTCAGTTCAAGAAAATGAAGATTCAAGAGTAAAATTTTGTTATATAATTTCTCCTAGTCGCTCATTTAAATTATCAAATATGATTTCTCGCTATAAAAACCCGTATATAATAGAAACACAGATTATCTCAATGTCAAAGGTTTTCAATCCAAAATTTCACTAATCATAAAACCACAAAGAAAAATGTATATGTCAGTTCAAGAAAATGAAGATTCAAGAGTAAAATTTTGTTATATAATTTCTCCTAGTCGCTCATTTAAATTATCAAATATGATTTCTCGCTATAAAAACCCGTATATAATAGAAACACAGATTATCTCAATGTCAAAGGTTTTCAATCCAAAATTTCACTAATCATAAAACCACAAAGAAAAATGTATATGTCAGTTCAAGAAAATGAAGATTCAAGAGTAAAATTTTGTTATATAATTTCTCCTAGTCGCTCATTTAAAATATCAAATATGATTTCTCGCTATAAAAACCCGTATATAATAGAAACACAGATTATCTCAATTTCAAAAGTTTTCAATCCAAAATTTCACTAATCATAAAACCACAAAGAAAAATGTATATGTCAGTTCAAGAAAATGAAGATTCAAGAGTAAAATTTTGTTATATAATTTCTCCTAGTCGCTCATTTAAAGTATCAAATATGATTTCTCGCTATAAAAACCCGTATATAATAGAAACACAGATTATCTCAATTTCAAAAGTTTTCAATCCAAAATTTCACTAATCATAAAACCACAAAGAAAAATGTATATGTCAGTTCAAGAAAATGAAGATTCAAGAGTAAAATTTTGTTATATAATTTCTCCTAGTCGCTCATTTAAAGTATCAAATATGATTTCTCGCTATAAAAACCCGTATATAATAGAAACACAGATTATCTCAATTTCAAAAGTTTTCAATCCAAAATTTCACTAATCATAAAACCACAAAGAAAAATGTATATGTCAGTTCAAGAAAATGAAGATTCAAGAGTAAAATTTTGTTATATAATTTCTCCTAGTCGCTCATTTAATTTATCAAATATGATTTCTCGCTATAAAAACCCGTATATAATAGAAACACAGATTATCTCAATTTCAAAAGTTTTCAATCCAAAATTTCACTAATCATAAAACCACAATAAAAAATGTATATGTCAGTTCAAGAAAATGAAGATTCAAGAGTAAAATTTTGTTATATAATTTCTCCTAGTCGCTCATTTAATTTATCAAATATGATTTCTCGCTATAAAAACCCGTATATAATAGAAACACAGATTATCTCAATTTCAAAAGTTTTCAATCCAAAATTTCACTAATCATAAAACCACAAAGAAAAATGTATATGTCAGTTCAAGAAAATGAAGATTCAAGAGTAAAATTTTGTTATATAATTTCTCCTAGTCGCTCATTTAAATTATCAAATATGATTTCTCGCTATAAAAACCCGTATATAATAGAAACACAGATTATCTCAATGTCAAAGGTTTTCAATCCAAAATTTCACTAATCATAAAACCACAAAGAAAAATGTATATGTCAGTTCAAGAAAATGAAGATTCAAGAGTAAAATTTTGTTATATAATTTCTCCTAGTCGCTCATTTAAAGTATCAAATATGATTTCTCGCTATAAAAACCCGTATATAATAGAAACACAGATTATCTCAATTTCAAAAGTTTTCAATCCAAAATTTCACTAATCATAAAACCACAAAGAAAAATGTATATGTCAGTTCAAGAAAATGAAGATTCAAGAGTAAAATTTTGTTATATAATTTCTCCTAGTCGCTCATTTAAAGTATCAAATATGATTTCTCGCTATAAAAACCCGTATATAATAGAAACACAGATTATCTCAATTTCAAAAGTTTTCAATCCAAAATTTCACTAATCATAAAACCACAAAGAAAAGGTATATGTCAGTTCAAGAAAATGAAGATTCAAGAGTAAAATTTTGTTATATAATTTCTCCTAGTCGCTCATTTAAAATATCAAATATGATTTCTCGCTATAAAAACCCGTATATAATAGAAACACAGATTATCTCAATTTCAAAAGTTTTCAATCCAAAATTTCACTAATCATAAAACCACAAAGAAAAATGTATATGTCAGTTCAAGAAAATGAAGATTCAAGAGTAAAATTTTGTTATATAATTTCTCCTAGTCGCTCATTTAAATTATCAAATATGATTTCTCGCTATAAAAACCCGTATATAATAGAAACACAGATTATCTCAATGTCAAAGGTTTTCAATCCAAAATTTCACTAATCATAAAACCACAAAGAAAAATGTATATGTCAGTTCAAGAAAATGAAGATTCAAGAGTAAAATTTTGTTATATAATTTCTCCTAGTCGCTCATTTAAATTATCAAATATGATTTCTCGCTATAAAAACCCGTATATAATAGAAACACAGATTATCTCAATGTCAAAGGTTTTCAATCCAAAATTTCACTAATCATAAAACCACAAAGAAAAATGTATATGTCAGTTCAAGAAAATGAAGATTCAAGAGTAAAATTTTGTTATATAATTTCTCCTAGTCGCTCATTTAAAATATCAAATATGATTTCTCGCTATAAAAACCCGTATATAATAGAAACACAGATTATCTCAATTTCAAAAGTTTTCAATCCAAAATTTCACTAATCATAAAACCACAAAGAAAAATGTATATGTCAGTTCAAGAAAATGAAGATTCAAGAGTAAAATTTTGTTATATAATTTCTCCTAGTCGCTCATTTAAAATATCAAATATGATTTCTCGCTATAAAAACCCGTATATAATAGAAACACAGATTATCTCAATTTCAAAAGTTTTCAATCCAAAATTTCACTAATCATAAAACCACAAAGAAAAATGTATATGTCAGTTCAAGAAAATGAAGATTCAAGAGTAAAATTTTGTTATATAATTTCTCCTAGTCGCTCATTTAAATTATCAAATATGATTTCTCGCTATAAAAACCCGTATATAATAGAAACACAGATTATCTCAATTTCAAAAGTTTTCAATCCAAAATTTCACTAATCATAAAACCACAAAGAAAAATGTATATGTCAGTTCAAGAAAATGAAGATTCAAGAGTAAAATTTTGTTATATAATTTCTCCTAGTCGCTCATTTAAATTATCAAATATGATTTCTCGCTATAAAAACCCGTATATAATAGAAACACAGATTATCTCAATGTCAAAGGTTTTCAATCCAAAATTTCACTAATCATAAAACCACAAAGAAAAATGTATATGTCAGTTCAAGAAAATGAAGATTCAAGAGTAAAATTTTGTTATATAATTTCTCCTAGTCGCTCATTTAAATTATCAAATATGATTTCTCGCTATAAAAACCCGTATATAATAGAAACACAGATTATCTCAATGTCAAAGGTTTTCAATCCAAAATTTCACTAATCATAAAACCACAAAGAAAAATGTATATGTCAGTTCAAGAAAATGAAGATTCAAGAGTAAAATTTTGTTATATAATTTCTCCTAGTCGCTCATTTAAAGTATCAAATATGATTTCTCGCTATAAAAACCCGTATATAATAGAAACACAGATTATCTCAATTTCAAAAGTTTTCAATCCAAAATTTCACTAATCATAAAACCACAAAGAAATATGTATATGTCAGTTCAAGAAAATGAAGATTCAAGAGTAAAATTTTGTTATATAATTTCTCCTAGTCGCTCATTTAAATTATCAAATATGATTTCTCGCTATAAAAACCCGTATATAATAGAAACACAGATTATCTCAATGTCAAAGGTTTTCAATCCAAAATTTCACTAATCATAAAACCACAAAGAAAAATGTATATGTCAGTTCCAGAAAATGAAGATTCAAGAGTAAAATTTTGTTATATAATTTCTCCTAGTCGCTCAATTAAAATATCAAATATGATTTCTCGCTATAAAAACCCGTATATAATAGAAACACAGATTATCTCAATTTCAAAAGTTTTCAATCCAAAATTTCACTAATCATAAAACCACAAAGAAAAATGTATATGTCAGTTCAAGAAAATGAAGATTCAAGAGTAAAATTTTGTTATATAATTTCTCCTAGTCGCTCATTTAAATTATCAAATATGATTTCTCGCTATAAAAACCCGTATATAATAGAAACACAGATTATCTCAATGTCAAAGGTTTTCAATCCAAAATTTCACTAATCATAAAACCACAAAGAAAAATGTATATGTCAGTTCAAGAAAATGAAGATTCAAGAGTAAAATTTTGTTATATAATTTCTCCTAGTCGCTCATTTAAATTATCAAATATGATTTCTCGCTATAAAAACCCGTATATAATAGAAACACAGATTATCTCAATGTCAAAGGTTTTCAATCCAAAATTTCACTAATCATAAAACCACAAAGAAAAATGTATATGTCAGTTCAAGAAAATGAAGATTCAAGAGTAAAATTTTGTTATATAATTTCTCCTAGTCGCTCATTTAAATTATCAAATATGATTTCTCGCTATAAAAACCCGTATATAATAGAAACACAGATTATCTCAATGTCAAAGGTTTTCAATCCAAAATTTCACTAATCATAAAACCACAAAGAAAAATGTATATGTCAGTTCCAGAAAATGAAGATTCAAGAGTAAAATTTTGTTATATAATTTCTCCTAGTCGCTCATTTAAAATATCAAATATGATTTCTCGCTATAAAAACCCGTATATAATAGAAACACAGATTATCTCAATTTCAAAAGTTTTCAATCCAAAATTTCACTAATCATAAAACCACAAAGAAAAATGTATATGTCAGTTCAAGAAAATGAAGATTCAAGAGTAAAATTTTGTTATATAATTTCTCCTAGTCGCTCATTTAAATTATCAAATATGATTTCTCGCTATAAAAACCCGTATATAATAGAAACACAGATTATCTCAATGTCAAAGGTTTTCAATCCAAAATTTCACTAATCATAAAACCACAAAGAAAAATGTATATGTCAGTTCAAGAAAATGAAGATTCAAGAGTAAAATTTTGTTATATAATTTCTCCTAGTCGCTCATTTAAATTATCAAATATGATTTCTCGCTATAAAAACCCGTATATAATAGAAACACAGATTATCTCAATGTCAAAGGTTTTCAATCCAAAATTTCACTAATCATAAAACCACAAAGAAAAATGTATATGTCAGTTCAAGAAAATGAAGATTCAAGAGTAAAATTTTGTTATATAATTTCTCCTAGTCGCTCATTTAAATTATCAAATATGATTTCTCGCTATAAAAACCCGTATATAATAGAAACACAGATTATCTCAATGTCAAAGGTTTTCAATCCAAAATTTCACTAATCATAAAACCACAAAGAAAAATGTATATGTCAGTTCAAGCAAATGAAGATTCAAGAGTAAAATTTTGTTATATAATTTCTCCTAGTCGCTCATTTAAATTATCAAATATGATTTCTCGCTATAAAAACCCGTATATAATAGAAACACAGATTATCTCAATGTCAAAGGTTTTCAATCCAAAATTTCACTAATCATAAAACCACAAAGAAAAATGTATATGTCAGTTCAAGAAAATGAAGATTCAAGAGTAAAATTTTGTTATATAATTTCTCCTAGTCGCTCATTTAAAGTATCAAATATGATTTCTCGCTATAAAAACCCGTATATAATAGAAACACAGATTATCTCAATTTCAAAAGTTTTCAATCCAAAATTTCACTAATCATAAAACCACAAAGAAAAATGTATATGTCAGTTCAAGAAAATGAAGATTCAAGAGTAAAATTTTGTTATATAATTTCTCCTAGTCGCTCATTTAAAGTATCAAATATGATTTCTCGCTATAAAAACCCGTATATAATAGAAACACAGATTATCTCAATTTCAAAAGTTTTCAATCCAAAATTTCACTAATCATAAAACCACAAAGAAAAATGTATATGTCAGTTCAAGAAAATGAAGATTCAAGAGTAAAATTTTGTTATAAAATTTCTCCTAGTCGCTCATTTAAATTATCAAATATGATTTCTCGCTATAAAAACCCGTATATAATAGAAACACAGATTATCTCAATGTCAAAGGTTTTCAATCCAAAATTTCACTAATCATAAAACCACAAAGAAAAATGTATATGTCAGTTCAAGAAAATGAAGATTCAAGAGTAAAATTTTGTTATATAATTTCTCCTAGTCGCTCATTTAAATTATCAAATATGATTTCTCGCTATAAAAACCCGTATATAATAGAAACACAGATTATCTCAATTTCAAAATTTTTGAATCCAAAATTTCACTAATCATAAAACCACAAAGAAAAATGTATATGTCAGTTCAAGAAAATGAAGATTCAAGAGTAAAATTTTGTTATATAATTTCTCCTAGTCGCTCATTTAAAGTATCAAATATGATTTCTCGCTATAAAAACCCGTATATAATAGAAACACAGATTATCTCAATTTCAAAAGTTTTCAATCCAAAATTTCACTAATCATAAAACCACAAAGAAAAATGTATATGTCAGTTCAAGAAAATGAAGATTCAAGAGTAAAATTTTGTTATATAATTTCTCCTAGTCGCTCATTTAAAGTATCAAATATGATTTCTCGCTATAAAAACCCGTATATAATAGAAACACAGATTATCTCAATTTCAAAAGTTTTCAATCCAAAATTTCACTAATCATAAAACCACAAAGAAAAATGTATATGTCAGTTCAAGAAAATGAAAATTCAAGAGTAAAATTTTGTTATATAATTTCTCCTAGTCGCTCATTTAAATTATCAAATATGATTTCTCGCTATAAAAACCCGTATATAATAGAAACACAGATTATCTCAATTTCAAAAGTTTTCAATCCAAAATTTCACTAATCATAAAACCACAAAGAAAAATGTATATGTCAGTTCAAGAAAAGGAAGATTCAAGAGTAAAATTTTGTTATATAATTTCTCCTAGTCGCTCATTTAAATTATCAAATATGATTTCCCGCTATAAAAACCCGTATATAATAGAAACACAGATTATCTCAATTTCAAAAGCTTTCAATCCAAAATTTCACTAATCATAAAACCACAAAGAAAAATGTATATGTCAGTTCAAGAAAATGAAGATTCAAGAGTAAAATTTTGTTATATAATTTCTCCTAGTCGCTCATTTAAAGTATCAAATATGATTTCTCGCTATAAAAACCCGTATATAATAGAAACACAGATTATCTCAATTTCAAAAGTTTTCAATCCAAAATTTCACTAATCATAAAACCACAAAGAAAAATGTATATGTCAGTTCAAGAAAATGAAGATTCAAGAGTAAAATTTTGTTATATAATTTCTCCTAGTCGCTCATTTAAATTATCAAATATGATTTCTCGCTATAAAAACCCGTATATAATAGAAACACAGATTATCTCAATGTCAAAGTTTTTCAATCCAAAATTTCACTAATCATAAAACCACAAAGAAAAATGTATATGTCAGTTCAAGAAAATGAAGATTCAAGAGTAAAATTTTGTTATATAATTTCTCCTAGTCGCTCATTTAAATTATCAAATATGATTTCTCGCTATAAAAACCCGTATATAATAGAAACACAGATTATCTCAATTTCAAAAGTTTTCAATTCAAAATTTCACTAATCATAAAACCACAAAGAAAAATGTATATGTCAGTTCAAGAAAATGAAGATTCAAGAGTAAAATTTTGTTATATAATTTCTCCTAGTCGCTCATTTAAAATATCAAATATGATTTCTCGCTATAAAAACCCGTATATAATAGAAACACAGATTATCTCAATTTCAAAAGTTTTCAATCCAAAATTTCACTAATCATAAAACCACAAAGAAAAATGTATATGTCAGTTCAAGAAAATGAAGATTCAAGAGTAAAATTTTGTTATATAATTTCTCCTAGTCGCTAATTTAAATTATCAAATATGATTTCTCGCTATAAAAACCCGTATATAATAGAAACACAGATTATCTCAATTTCAAAAGTTTTCAATCCAAAATTTCACTAATCATAAAACCACAAAGAAAAATGTATATGTCAGTTCAAGAAAATGAAGATTCAAGAGTAAAATTTTGTTATATAATTTCTCCTAGTCGCTCATTTAAATTATCAAATATGATTTCTCGCTATAAAAACCCGTATATAATAGAAACACAGATTATCTCAATGTCAAAGGTTTTCAATCCAAAATTTCACTAATCATAAAACCACAAAGAAAAATGTATATGTCAGTTCAAGAAAATGAAGATTCAAGAGTAAAATTTTGTTATATAATTTCTCCTAGTCGCTCATTTAAAGTATCAAATATAATTTCTCGCTATAAAAACCCGTATATAATAGAAACACAGATTATCTCAATTTCAAAAGTTTTCAATCCAAAATTTCACTAATCATAAAACCACAAAGAAAAATGTATATGTCAGTTCAAGAAAATGAAGATTCAAGAGTAAAATTTTGTTATATAATTTCTCCTAGTCGCTCATTTAAAGAATCAAATATGATTTCTCGCTATAAAAACCCGTATATAATAGAAACACAGATTATCTCAATTTCAAAAGTTTTCAATCCAAAATTTCACTAATCATAAAACCACAAAGAAAAATGTATATGTCAGTTCAAGAAAATGAAGATTCAAGAGTAAAATTTTGTTATATAATTTCTCCTAGTCGCTCATTTAAATTATCAAATATGATTTCTCGCTATAAAAACCCGTATATAATAGAAACACAGATTATCTCAATTTCAAAAGTTTTCAATCCAAAATTTCACTAATCATAAAACCACAAAGAAAAATGTATATGTCAGTTCAAGAGAATGAAGATTCAAGAGTAAAATTTTGTTATATAATTTCTCCTAGTCGCTCATTTAAAATATCAAATATGATTTCTCGCTATAAAAACCCGTATATAATAGAAACACAGATTATCTCAATTTCAAAAGTTTTCAATCCAAAATTTCACTAATCATAAAACCACAAAGAAAAATGTATATGTCAGTTCAAGAAAATGAAGATTCAAGAGTAAAATTTTGTTATATAATTTCTCCTAGTCGCTCATTTAAATTATCAAATATGATTTCTCGCTATAAAAACCCGTATATAATAGAAACACAGATTATCTCAATTTCAAAAGTTTTCAATCCAAAATTTCACTAATCATAAAACCACAAAGAAAAATGTATATGTCAGTTCAAGAAAATGAAGATTCAAGAGTAAAATTTTGTTATATAATTTCTCCTAGTCGCTTATTTAAAATATCAAATATGATTTCTCGCTATAAAAACCCGTATATAATAGAAACACAGATTATCTCAATTTCAAAAGTTTTCAATCCAAAATTTCACTAATCATAAAACCACAAAGAAAAATGTATATGTCAGTTCCAGAAAATGAAGATTCAAGAGTAAAATTTTGTTATATAATTTCTCCTAGTCGCTCATTTAAATTATCAAATATGATTTCTCGCTATAAAAACCCGTATATAATAGAAACACAGATTATCTCAATGTCAAAGGTTTTCAATCCAAAATTTCACTAATCATAAAACCACAAAGAAATATGTATATGACAGTTCAAGAAAATGAAGATTCAAGAGTAAAATTTTGTTATATAATTTCTCCTAGTCGCTCATTTAAAGTATCAAATATGATTTCTCGCTATAAAAACCCGTATATAATAGAAACACAGATTATCTCAATTTCAAAAGTTTTCAATCCAAAATTTCACTAATCGTAAAACCACAAAGAAAAATGTATATGTCAGTTCAAGAAAATGAAGATTCAAGAGTAAAATTTTGTTATATAATTTCTCCTAGTCGCTCATTTAAAGTATCAAATATGATTTCTCGCTATAAAAACCCGTATATAATAGAAACACAGATTATCTCAATTTCAAAAGTTTTCAATCCAAAATTTCACTAATCATAAAACCACAAAGAAAAATGTATATGTCAGTTCAAGAAAATGAAGATTCAAGAGTAAAATTTTGTTATATAATTTCTCCTAGTCGCTCATTTAAATTATCAAATATGATTTCTCGCTATAAAAACCCGTATATAATAGAAACACAGATTATCTCAATTTCAAAAGTTTTCAATCCAAAATTTCACTAATCATAAAACCACAAAGAAAAATGTATATGTCAGTTCAAGAAAATGAAGATTCAAGAGTAAAATTTTGTTATATAATTTCTCCTAGTCGCTCATTTAAAGTATCAAATATGATTTCTCGCTATAAAAACCCGTATATAATAGAAACACAGATTATCTCAATTTCAAAAGTTTTCAATCCAAAATTTCACTAATCATAAAACCACAAAGAAAAATGTATATGTCAGTTCAAGAAAATGAAGATTCAAGAGTAAAATTTTGTTATATAATTTCTCCTAGTCGCTCATTTAAATTATCAAATATGATTTCTCGCTATAAAAACCCGTATATAATAGAAACACAGATTATCTCAATTTCAAAAGTTTTCAATCCAAAATTTCACTAATCATAAAACCTTAAAGAAAAATGTATATGTCAGTTCAAGAGAATGAAGATTCAAGAGTAAAATTTTGTTATATAATTTCTCCTAGTCGCTCATTTAAAATATCAAATATGATTTCTCGCTATAAAAACCCGTATATAATAGAAACACAGATTATCTCAATTTCAAAAGTTTTCAATCCAAAATTTCACTAATCATAAAACCACAAAGAAAAATGTATATGTCAGTTCAAGAAAATGAAGATTCGAGAGTAAAATTTTGTTATATAATTTCTCCTAGTCGCTCATTTAAAGTATCAAATATGATTTCTCGCTATAAAAACCCGTATATAATAGAAACACAGATTATCTCAATTTCAAAAGTTTTCAATCCAAAATTTCACTAATCATAAAACCACAAAGAAAAATGTATATGTCAGTTCAAGAAAATGAAGATTCAAGAGTAAAATTTTGTTATATAATTTCTCCTAGTCGCTCATTTAAATTATCAAATATGATTTCTCGCTATAAAAACCCGTATATAATAGAAACACAGATTATCTCAATTTCAAAAGTTTTCAATCCAAAATTTCACTAATCATAAAACCACAAAGAAAAATGTATATGTCAGTTCAAGAAAATGAAGATTCAAGAGTAAAATTTTGTTATATAATTTCTCCTAGTCGCTCATTTAAATTATCAAATATGATTTCTCGCTATAAAAACCCGTATATAATAGAAACACAGATTATCTCAATGTCAAAGGTTTTCAATCCAAAATTTCACTAATCATAAAACCACAAAGAAAAATGTATATGTCAGTTCAAGAAAATGAAGATTCAAGAGTAAAGTTTTGTTATATAATTTCTCCTAGTCGCTCATTTAAAGTATCAAATATGATTTCTCGCTATAAAAACCCGTATATAATAGAAACACAGATTATCTCAATTTCAAAAGTTTTCAATCCAAAATTTCACTTATCATAAAACCACAAAGAAAAATGTATATGTCAGTTCAAGAAAATGAAGATTCAAGAGTAAAATTTTGTTATATAATTTCTCCTAGTCGCTCATTTAAAGTATCAAATATGATTTCTCGCTATAAAAACCCGTATATAATAGAAACACAGATTATCTCAATTTCAAAAGTTTTCAATCCAAAATTTCACTAATCATAAAACCACAAAGAAAAATGTATATGTCAGTTCAAGAAAATGAAGATTCAAGAGTAAAATTTTGTTATATAATTTCTCCTAGTCGCTCATTTAAATTATCAAATATGATTTCTCGCTATAAAAACCCGTATATAATAGAAACACAGATTATCTCAATTTCAAAAGTTTTCAATCCAAAATTTCACTAATCATAAAACCACAAAGAAAAATGTATATGTCAGTTCAAGAAAATGAAGATTCAAGAGTAAAATTTTGTTATATAATTTCTCCTAGTCGCTCATTTAAATTATCAAATATGAATTCTCGCTATTAAAACCCGTATATAATAGAAACACAGATTATCTCAATTTCAAAAGTTTTCAATCCAAAATTTCACTAATCATAAAACCACAAAGAAAAATGTATATGTCAGTTCAAGAAAATGAAGATTCAAGAGTAAAATTTTGTTATATAATTTCTCCTAGTCGCTCATTTAAATTATCAAATATGATTTCTCGCTATAAAAACCCGTATATAATAGAAACACAGATTATCTCAATTTCAAAAGTTTTCAATCCAAAATTTCACTAATCATAAAACCACAAAGAAAAATGTATATGTCAGTTCAAGAAAATGAAGATTCAAGAGTAAAATTTTGTTATATAATTTCTCCTAGTCGCTCATTTAAAATATCAAATATGATTTCTCGCTATAAAAACCCGTATATAATAGAAACACAGATTATCTCAATTTCAAAAGTTTTCAATCCAAAATTTCACTAATCATAAAACCACAAAGAAAAATGTATATGTCAGTTCAAGAAAATGAAGATTCAAGAGTAAAATTTTGTTATATAATTTCTCCTAGTCGCTCATTTAAAGTATCAAATATGATTTCTCGCTATAAAAACCCGTATATAATAGAAACACAGATTATCTCAATTTCAAAAGTTTTCAATCCAAAATTTCACTAATCATAAAACCACAAAGAAAAATGTATATGTCAGTTCAAGAAAATGAAGATTCAAGAGTAAAAGTTTGTTATATAATTTCTCCTAGTCGCTCATTTAAATTATCAAATATGATTTCTCGCTATAAAAACCCGTATATAATAGAAACACAGATTATCTCAATTTCAAAAGTTTTCAATCCAAAATTTCACTAATCATAAAACCACAAAGAAAAATGTATATGTCAGTTCAAGAAAATGAAGATTCGAGAGTAAAATTTTGTTATATAATTTCTCCTAGTCGCTCATTTAAAGTATCAAATATGATTTCTCGCTATAAAAACCCGTATATAATAGAAACACAGATTATTTCAATTTCAAAAGTTTTCAATCCAAAATTTCACTAATCATAAAACCACAAAGAAAAATGTATATGTCAGTTCAAGAAAATGAAGATTCAAGAGTAAAATTTTGTTATATAATTTCTCCTAGTCGCTCATTTAAATTATCAAATATGATTTCTCGCTATAAAAACCCGTATATAATAGAAACACAGATTATCTCAATTTCAAAAGTTTTCAATCCAAAATTTCACTAATCATAAAACCACAAAGAAAAATGTATATGTCAGTTCAAGAAAATGAAGATTCAAGAGTAAAATTTTGTTATATAATTTCTCCTAGTCGCTCATTTAAATTATCAAATATGATTTCTCGCTATAAAAACCCGTATATAATAGAAACACAGATTATCTCAATGTCAAAGGTTTTCAATCCAAAATTTCACTAATCATAAAACCACAAAGAAAAATGTATATGTCAGTTCAAGAAAATGAAGATTCAAGAGTAAAATTTTGTTATATAATTTCTCCTAGTCGCTCATTTAAAGTATCAAATATGATTTCTCGCTATAAAAACCCGTATATAATAGAAACACAGATTATCTCAATTTCAAAAGTTTTCAATCCAAAATTTCACTTATCATAAAACCACAAAGAAAAATGTATATGTCAGTTCAAGAAAATGAAGATTCAAGAGTAAAATTTTGTTATATAATTTCTCCTAGTCGCTCATTTAAAGTATCAAATATGATTTCTCGCTATAAAAACCCGTATATAATAGAAACACAGATTATCTCAATTTCAAAAGTTTTCAATCCAAAATTTCACTAATCATAAAACCACAAAGAAAAATGTATATGTCAGTTCAAGAAAATGAAGATTCAAGAGTAAAATTTTGTTATATAATTTCTCCTAGTCGCTCATTTAAATTATCAAATATGATTTCTCGCTATAAAAACCCGTATATAATAGAAACACAGATTATCTCAATTTCAAAAGTTTTCAATCCAAAATTTCACTAATCATAAAACCACAAAGAAAAATGTATATGTCAGTTCAAGAAAATGAAGATTCAAGAGTAAAATTTTGTTATATAATTTCTCCTAGTCGCTCATTTAAATTATCAAATATGAATTCTCGCTATTAAAACCCGTATATAATAGAAACACAGATTATCTCAATTTCAAAAGTTTTCAATCCAAAATTTCACTAATCATAAAACCACAAAGAAAAATGTATATGTCAGTTCAAGAAAATGAAGATTCAAGAGTAAAATTTTGTTATATAATTTCTCCTAGTCGCTCATTTAAATTATCAAATATGATTTCTCGCTATAAAAACCCGTATATAATAGAAACACAGATTATCTCAATTTCAAAAGTTTTCAATCCAAAATTTCACTAATCATAAAACCACAAAGAAAAATGTATATGTCAGTTCAAGAAAATGAAGATTCAAGAGTAAAATTTTGTTATATAATTTCTCCTAGTCGCTCATTTAAAATATCAAATATGATTTCTCGCTATAAAAACCCGTATATAATAGAAACACAGATTATCTCAATTTCAAAAGTTTTCAATCCAAAATTTCACTAATCATAAAACCACAAAGAAAAATGTATATGTCAGTTCAAGAAAATGAAGATTCAAGAGTAAAATTTTGTTATATAATTTCTCCTAGTCGCTCATTTAAAGTATCAAATATGATTTCTCGCTATAAAAACCCGTATATAATAGAAACACAGATTATCTCAATTTCAAAAGTTTTCAATCCAAAATTTCACTAATCATAAAACCACAAAGAAAAATGTATATGTCAGTTCAAGAAAATGAAGATTCAAGAGTAAAATTTTGTTATATAATTTCTCCTAGTCGCTCATTTAAAGTATCAAATATGATTTCTCGCTATAAAAACCCGTATATAATAGAAACACAGATTATCTCAATTTCAAAAGTTTTCAATCCAAAATTTCACTAATCATAAAACCACAAAGAAAAATGTATATGTCAGTTCAAGAAAATGAAGATTCAAGAGTAAAATTTTGTTATATAATTTCTCCTAGTCGCTCATTTAAAGTATCAAATATGATTTCTCGCTATAAAAACCCGTATATAATAGAAACACAGATTATCTCAATTTCAAAAGTTTTCAATCCAAAATTTCACTAATCATAAAAACACAAAGAAAAATGTATATGTCAGTTCAAGAAAATGAAGATTCAAGAGTAAAATTTTGTTATATAATTTCTCCTAGTCGCTCATTTAAATTATCAAATATGATTTCTCGCTATAAAAACCCGTATATAATAGAAACACAGATTATCTCAATGTCAAAGGTTTTCAATCCAAAATTTCACTAATCATAAAACCACAAAGAAAAATGTATATGTCAGTTCAAGAAAATGAAGATTCAAGAGTAAAATTTTGTTATATAATTTCTCCTAGTCGCTCATTTAAAGTATCAAATATGATTTCTCGCTATAAAAACCCGTATATAATAGAAACACAGATTATCTCAATTTCAAAAGTTTTCAATCCAAAATTTCACTAATCATAAAACCACAAAGAAAAATGTATATGTCAGTTCAAGAAAATGAAGATTCAAGAGTAAAATTTTGTTATATAATTTCTCCTAGTCGCTCATTTAAATTATCAAATATGATTTCTCGCTATAAAAACCCGTATATAATAGAAACACAGATTATCTCAATTTCAAAAGTTTTCAATCCAAAATTTCACTAATCATAAAACCACAAAGAAAAATGTATATGTCAGTTCAAGAAAATGAAGATTCAAGAGTAAAATTTTGTTATATAATTTCTCCTAGTCGCTCATTTAAAGTATCAAATATGATTTCTCGCTATAAAAACCCGTATATAATAGAAACACAGATTATCTCAATTTCAAAAGTTTTCAATCCAAAATTTCACTAATCATAAAACCACAAAGAAAAATGTATATGTCAGTTCAAGAAAATGAAGATTCAAGAGTAAAATTTTGTTATATAATTTCTCCTAGTCGCTCATTTAAAGTATCAAATATGATTTCTCGCTATAAAAACCCGTATATAATAGAAACACAGATTATCTCAATTTCAAAAGTTTTCAATCCAAAATTTCACTAATCATAAAACCACAAAGAAAAATGTATATGTCAGTTCAAGAAAATGAAGATTCAAGAGTAAAATTTTGTTATATAATTTCTCCTAGTCGCTCATTTAAAGTATCAAATATGATTTCTCGCTATAAAAACCCGTATATAATAGAAACACAGATTATCTCAATTTCAAAAGTTTTCAATCCAAAATTTCACTAATCATAAAACCACAAAGAAAAATGTATATGTCAGTTCAAGAAAATGAAGATTCAAGAGTAAAATTTTGTTATATAATTTCTCCTAGTCGCTCATTTAAAGTATCAAATATGATTTCTCGCTATAAAAACCCGTATATAATAGAAACACAGATTATCTCAATTTCAAAAGTTTTCAATCCAAAATTTCACTAATCATAAAACCACAAAGAAAAATGTATATGTCAGTTCAAGAAAATGAAGATTTAAGAGTAAAATTTTGTTATATAATTTCTCCTAGTCGCTCATTTAAATTATCAAATATGATTTCTCGCTATAAAAACCCGTATATAATAGAAACACAGATTATCTCAATGTCAAAGGTTTTCAATCCAAAATTTCACTAATCATAAAACCACAAAGAAAAATTTATATGTCAGTTCAAGAAAATGAAGATTCAAGAGTAAAATTTTGTTATATAATTTCTCCTAGTCGCTCATTTAAATTATCAAATATGATTTCTCGCTATAAAAACCCGTATATAATAGAAACACAGATTATCTCAATTTCAAAAGTTTTCAATCCAAAATTTCACTAATCATAAAACCACAAAGAAATATGTATATGTCAGTTCAAGAAAATGAAGATTTAAGAGTAAAATTTTGTTATATAATTTCTCCTAGTCGCTCATTTAAATTATCAAATATGATTTCTCGCTATAAAAACCCGTATATAATAGAAACACAGATTATCTTAATTTCAAAAGTTTTCAATCCAAAATTTCACTAATCATAAAACCACAAAGAAAAATGTATATGTCAGTTCAAGAAAATGAAGATTTAAGAGTAAAATTTTGTTATATAATTTCTCCTAGTCGCTCATTTAAATTATCAAATATGATTTCTCGCTATAAAAACCCGTATATAATAGAAACACAGATTATCTCAATGTCAAAGGTTTTCAATCCAAAATTTCACTAATCATAAAACCACAAAGAAAAATGTATATGTCAGTTCAAGAAAATGAAGATTAAAGAGTAAAATTTTGTTATATAATTTCTCCTAGTCGCTCATTTAAAGTATCAAATATGATTTCTCGCTATAAAAACCCGTATATAATAGAAACACAGATTATCTAAATTTCAAAAGTTTTCAATCCAAAATTTCACTAATCATAAAACCACAAAGAAAAATGTATATGTCAGTTCAAGAAAATGAAGATTCAAGAGTAAAATTTTGTTATATAATTTCTCCTAGTCGCTCATTTAAAGTATCAAATATGATTTCTCGCTATAAAAACCCGTATATAATAGAAACACAGATTATCTCAATTTCAAAAGTTTTCAATCCAAAATTTCACTAATCATAAAACCACAAAGAAAAATGTATATGTCAGTTCAAGAAAATGAAGATTCAAGAGTAAAATTTTGTTATATAATTTCTCCTAGTCGCTCATTTAAAGTATCAAATATGATTTCTCGCTATAAAAACCCGTATATAATAGAAACACAGATTATCTCAATTTCAAAAGTTTTCAATCCAAAATTTCACTAATCATAAAACCACAAAGAAAAATGTATATGTCAGTTCAAGAAAATGAAGATTTAAGAGTAAAATTTTGTTATATAATTTCTCCTAGTCGCTCATTTAAATTATCAAATATGATTTCTCGCTATAAAAACCCGTATATAATAGAAACACAGATTATCTCAATTTCAAAAGTTTTCAATCCAAAATTTCACTAATCATAAAACCACAAAGAAAAATGTATATGTCAGTTCAAGAAAATGAAGATTCAAGAGTAAAATTTTGTTATATAATTTCTCCTAGTCGCTCATTTAAAGTATCAAATATGATTTCTCGCTATAAAAACCCGTATATAATAGAAACACAGATTATCTCAATTTCAAAAGTTTTCAATCCAAAATTTCACTAATCATAAAACCACAAAGAAAAATGTATATGTCAGTTCAAGAAAATGAAGATTCAAGAGTAAAATTTTGTTATATAATTTCTCCTAGTCGCTCATTTAAAGTATCAAATATGATTTCTCGCTATAAAAACCCGTATATAATAGAAACACAGATTATCTCAATTTCAAAAGTTTTCAATCCAAAATTTCACTAATCATAAAACCACAAAGAAAAATGTATATGTCAGTTCAAGAAAATGAAGATTTAAGAGTAAAATTTTGTTATATAATTTCTCCTAGTCGCTCATTTAAATTATCAAATATGATTTCTCGCTATAAAAACCCGTATATAATAGAAACACAGATTATCTCAATGTCAAAGGTTTTCAATCCAAAATTTCACTAATCATAAAACCACAAAGAAAAATTTATATGTCAGTTCAAGAAAATGAAGATTCAAGAGTAAAATTTTGTTATATAATTTCTCCTAGTCGCTCATTTAAATTATCAAATATGATTTCTCGCTATAAAAACCCGTATATAATAGAAACACAGATTATCTCAATTTCAAAAGTTTTCAATCCAAAATTTCACTAATCATAAAACCACAAAGAAATATGTATATGTCAGTTCAAGAAAATGAAGATTTAAGAGTAAAATTTTGTTATATAATTTCTCCTAGTCGCTCATTTAAATTATCAAATATGATTTCTCGCTATAAAAACCCGTATATAATAGAAACACAGATTATCTTAATTTCAAAAGTTTTCAATCCAAAATTTCACTAATCATAAAACCACAAAGAAAAATGTATATGTCAGTTCAAGAAAATGAAGATTTAAGAGTAAAATTTTGTTATATAATTTCTCCTAGTCGCTCATTTAAATTATCAAATATGATTTCTCGCTATAAAAACCCGTATATAATAGAAACACAGATTATCTCAATGTCAAAGGTTTTCAATCCAAAATTTCACTAATCATAAAACCACAAAGAAAAATGTATATGTCAGTTCAAGAAAATGAAGATTAAAGAGTAAAATTTTGTTATATAATTTCTCCTAGTCGCTCATTTAAAGTATCAAATATGATTTCTCGCTATAAAAACCCGTATATAATAGAAACACAGATTATCTAAATTTCAAAAGTTTTCAATCCAAAATTTCACTAATCATAAAACCACAAAGAAAAATGTATATGTCAGTTCAAGAAAATGAAGATTCAAGAGTAAAATTTTGTTATATAATTTCTCCTAGTCGCTCATTTAAAGTATCAAATATGATTTCTCGCTATAAAAACCCGTATATAATAGAAACACAGATTATCTCAATTTCAAAAGTTTTCAATCCAAAATTTCACTAATCATAAAACCACAAAGAAAAATGTATATGTCAGTTCAAGAAAATGAAGATTCAAGAGTAAAATTTTGTTATATAATTTCTCCTAGTCGCTCATTTAAAGTATCAAATATGATTTCTCGCTATAAAAACCCGTATATAATAGAAACACAGATTATCTCAATTTCAAAAGTTTTCAATCCAAAATTTCACTAATCATAAAACCACAAAGAAAAATGTATATGTCAGTTCAAGAAAATGAAGATTTAAGAGTAAAATTTTGTTATATAATTTCTCCTAGTCGCTCATTTAAATTATCAAATATGATTTCTCGCTATAAAAACCCGTATATAATAGAAACACAGATTATCTCAATTTCAAAAGTTTTCAATCCAAAATTTCACTAATCATAAAACCACAAAGAAAAATGTATATGTCAGTTCAAGAAAATGAAGATTCAAGAGTAAAATTTTGTTATATAATTTCTCCTAGTCGCTCATTTAAAGTATCAAATATGATTTCTCGCTATAAAAACCCGTATATAATAGAAACACAGATTATCTCAATTTCAAAAGTTTTCAATCCAAAATTTCACTAATCATAAAACCACAAAGAAAAATGTATATGTCAGTTCAAGAAAATGAAGATTCAAGAGTAAAATTTTGTTATATAATTTCTCCTAGTCGCTCATTTAAAGTATCAAATATGATTTCTCGCTATAAAAACCCGTATATAATAGAAACACAGATTATCTCAATTTCAAAAGTTTTCAATCCAAAATTTCACTAATCATAAAACCACAAAGAAAAATGTATATGTCAGTTCAAGAAAATGAAGATTTAAGAGTAAAATTTTGTTATATAATTTCTCCTAGTCGCTCATTTAAAGTATCAAATATGATTTCTCGCTATAAAAACCCGTATATTATAGAAACACAGATTATCTCAATTTCAAAAGTTTTCAATCCAAAATTTCACTAATCATAAAACCACAAAGAAAAATGTATATGTCAGTTCAAGAAAATGAAGATTCAAGAGTAAAATTTTGTTATATAATTTCTCCTTGTCGCTCATTTAAAGTATCAAATATGATTTCTCGCTATAAAAACCCGTATATAATAGAAACACAGATTATCTCAATTTCAAAAGTTTTCAATCCAAAATTTCACTAATCATAAAACCACAAAGAAAAATGTATATGTCAGTTCAAGAAAATGAAGATTCAAGAGTAAAATTTTGTTATATAATTTCTCCTAGTCGCTCATTTAAAGTATCAAATATGATTTCTCGCTATAAAAACCCGTATATAATAGAAACACAGATTATCTCAATTTCAAAAGTTTTCAATCCAAAATTTCACTAATCATAAAACCACAAAGAAAAATGTATATGTCAGTTCAAGAAAATGAAGATTTAAGAGTAAAATTTTGTTATATAAATTCTCCTAGTCGCTCATTTAAATTATCAAATATGATTTCTCGCTATAAAAACCCGTATATAATAGAAACACAGATTATCTCAATTTTAAAAGTTTTCAATCCAAAATTTCACTAATCATAAAACCACAAAGAAAAATGTATATGTCAGTTCAACAAAATGAAGATTCAAGAGTAAAATTTTGTTATATAATTTCTCCTAGTCGCTCATTTAAAGTATCAAATATGATTTCTCGCTATAAAAACCCGTATATAATAGAAACACAGATTATCTCAATTTCAAAAGTTTTCAATCCAAAATTTCACTAATCATAAAACCACAAAGAAAAATGTATATGTCAGTTCAAGATAATGAAGATTCAAGAGTAAAATTTTGTTATATAATTTCTCCTAGTCGCTCATTTAAAGTATCAAATATGATTTCTCGCTATAAAAACCCGTATATAATAGAAACACAGATTATCTCAATTTCAAAAGTTTTCAATCCAAAATTTCACTAATCATAAAACCACAAAGAAAAATGTATATGTCAGTTCAAGAAAATGAAGATTCAAGAGTAAAATTTTGTTATATAATTTCTCCTAGTCGCTCATTTAAAGTATCAAATATGATTTCTCGCTATAAAAACCCGTATATAATAGAAACACAGATTATCTCAATTTCAAAAGTTTTCAATCCAAAATTTCACTAATCATAAAACCACAAAGAAAAATGTATATGTCAGTTCAAGAAAATGAAGATTCAAGAGTAAAATTTTGTTATATAATTTCTCCTAGTCGCTCATTTAAAGTATCAAATATGATTTCTCGCTATAAAAACCCGTATATAATAGAAACACAGATTATCTCAATTTCAAAAGTTTTCAATCCAAAATTTCACTAATCATAAAACCACAAAGAAAAATGTATATGTCAGTTCAAGAAAATGAAGATTTAAGAGTAAAATTTTGTTATATAGTTTCTCCTAGTCGCTCATTTAAAGTATCAAATATGATTTCTCGCTATAAAAACCCGTATATAATAGAAACACAGATTATCTCAATGTCAAAGGTTTTCAATCCAAAATTTCACTAATCATAAAACCACAAAGAAAAATGTATATGTCAGTTCAAGAAAATGAAGATTCAAGAGTAAAATTTTGTTATATAATTTCTCCTAGTCGCTCATTTAAAGTATCAAATATGATTTCTCGCTATAAAAACCCGTATATAATAGAAACACAGATTATCTCAATGTCAAAGGTTTTCAATCCAAAATTTCACTAATCATAAAACCACAAAGAAAAATGTATATGTCAGTTCAAGAAAATGAAGATTCAAGAGTAAAATTTTGTTATATAATTTCTCCTAGTCGCTCATTTAAAGTATCAAATATGATTTCTCGCTATAAAAACCCGTATATAATAGAAACACAGATTATCTCAATGTCAAAGGTTTTCAATCCAAAATTTCACTAATCATAAAACCACAAAGAAAAATGTATATGTCAGTTCAAGAAAATGAAGATTCAAGAGTAAAATTTTGTTATATAATTTCTCCTAGTCGCTCATTTAAAGTATCAAATATGATTTCTCGCTATAAAAACCCGTATATAATAGAAACACAGATTATCTCAATGTCAAAGGTTTTCAATCCAAAATTTCACTAATCATAAAACCACAAAGAAAAATGTATATGTCAGTTCAAGAAAATGAAGATTCAAGAGTAAAATTTTGTTATATAATTTCTCCTAGTCGCTCATTTAAAGTATCAAATATGATTTCTCGCTATAAAAACCCGTATATAATAGAAACACAGATTATCTCAATTTCAAAAGTTTTCAATCCAAAATTTCACTAATCATAAAACCACAAAGAAAAATGTATATGTCAGTTCAAGAAAATGAAGATTCAAGAGTAAAATTTTGTTATATAATTTCTCCTAGTCGCTCATTTAAAGTATCAAATATGATTTCTCGCTATAAAAACCCGTATATAATAGAAACACAGATTATCTCAATGTCAAAGGTTTTCAATCCAAAATTTCACTAATCATAAAACCACAAAGAAAAATGTATATGTCAGTTCAAGAAAATGAAGATTCAAGAGTAAAATTTTGTTATATAATTTCTCCTAGTCGCTCATTTAAAGTATCAAATATGATTTCTCGCTATAAAAACCCGTATATAATAGAAACACAGATTATCTCAATTTCAAAAGTTTTCAATCCAAAATTTCACTAATCATAAAACCACAAAGAAAAATGTATATGTCAGTTCAAGAAAATGAAGATTTAAGAGTAAAATTTTGTTATATAATTTCTCCTAGTCGCTCATTTAAAGTATCAAATATGATTTCTCGCTATAAAAACCCGTATATAATAGAAACACAGATTATCTCAATGTCAAAGGTTTTCAATCCAAAATTTCACTAATCATAAAACCACAAAGAAAAATGTATATGTCAGTTCAAGAAAATGAAGATTCAAGAGTAAAATTTTGTTATATAATTTCTCCTAGTCGCTCATTTAAAGTATCAAATATGATTTCTCGCTATAAAAACCCGTATATAATAGAAACACAGATTATCTCAATTTCAAAAGTTTTCAATCCAAAATTTCACTAATCATAAAACCACAAAGAAAAATCTATCTGTCAATTCAAGAGAATGAAGATTTAAGAGTAAAATGTTGTTATATAATTTCTCCTAGTCGCTCATTTAAAGTATCAAATATGATTTCTCGCTATAAAAACCCGTATATAATAGAAACACAGATTATCTCAATGTCAAAGGTTTTCAATCCAAAATTTCACTAATCATAAAACCACAAAGAAAAATGTATATGTCAGTTCAAGAAAATGAAGATTCAAGAGTAAAATTTTTTTATATAATTTCTCCTAGTCGCTCATTTAAATTATCAAATATGATTTCTCGCTATAAAAACCCGTATATAATAGAAACACAGATTATCTCAATTTCAAAAGTTTTCAATCCAAAATTTCACTAATCATAAAACCACAAAGAAAAATGTATATGTCAGTTCAAGAAAATGAAGATTCAAGAGTAAAATTTTGTTATATAATTTCTCCTAGTCGCTCATTTAAAGTATCAAATATGATTTCTCGCTATAAAAACCCGTATATAATAGAAACACAGATTATCTCAATTTCAAAAGTTTTCAATCCAAAATTTCACTAATAATAAAACCACAAAGAAAAATGTATATGTCAGTTCAAGAAAATGAAGATTCAAGAGTAAAATTTTGTTATATAATTTCTCCTAGTCGCTCATTTAAAGTATCAAATATGATTTCTCGCTATAAAAACCCGTATATAATAGAAACACAGATTATCTCAATGTCAAAGGTTTTCAATCCAAAATTTCACTAATCATAAAACCACAAAGAAAAATGTATATGTCAGTTCAAGAAAATGAAGATTCAAGAGTAAAATTTTGTTATATAATTTCTCCTAGTCGCTCATTTAAAGTATCAAATATGATTTCTCGCTATAAAAACCCGTATATAATAGAAACACAGATTATCTCAATTTCAAAAGTTTTCAATCCAAAATTTCACTAATCATAAAACCACAAAGAAAAATGTATATGTCAGTTCAAGAAAATGAAGATTCAAGAGTAAAATTTTGTTATATAATTTCTCCTAGTCGCTCATTTAAAGTATCAAATATGATTTCTCGCTATAAAAACCCGTATATAATAGAAACACAGATTATCTCAATGTCAAAGGTTTTCAATCCAAAATTTCACTAATCATAAAACCACAAAGAAAAATGTATATGTCAGTTCAAGAAAATGAAGATTCAAGAGTAAAATTTTGTTATATAATTTCTCCTAGTCGCTCATTTAAAGTATCAAATATGATTTCTCGCTATAAAAACCCGTATATAATAGAAACACAGATTATCTCAATTTCAAAAGTTTTCAATCCAAAATTTCACTAATCATAAAACCACAAAGAAAAATGTATATGTCAGTTCAAGAAAATGAAGATTCAAGAGTAAAATTTTGTTATATAATTTCTCCTAGTCGCTCATTTAAAGTATCAAATATGATTTCTCGCTATAAAAACCCGTATATAATAGAAACACAGATTATCTCAATTTCAAAAGTTTTCAATCCAAAATTTCACTAATCATAAAACCACAAAGAAAAATGTATATGTCAGTTCAAGAAAATGAAGATTTAAGAGTAAAATTTTGTTATATAATTTCTCCTAGTCGCTCATTTAAAGTATCAAATATGATTTCTCGCTATAAAAACCCGTATATAATAGAAACACAGATTATCTCAATTTCAAAAGTTTTCAATCCAAAATTTCACTAATCATAAAACCACAAAGAAAAATGTATATGTCAGTTCAAGAAAATGAAGATTCAAGAGTAAAATTTCGTTATATAATTTCTCCTAGTCGCTCATTTAAAGTATCAAATATGATTTCTCGCTATAAAAACCCGTATATAATAGAAACACAGATTATCTCAATTTCAAAAGTTTTCAATCCAAAATTTCACTAATCATAAAACCACAAAGAAAAATGTATATGTCAGTTCAAGAAAATGAAGATTCAAGAGTAAAATTTTGTTATATAATTTCTCCTAGTCGCTCATTTAAAGTATCAAATATGATTTCTCGCTATAAAAACCCGTATATAATAGAAACACAGATTATCTCAATTTCAAAAGTTTTCAATCCAAAATTTCACTAATCATAAAACCACAAAGAAAAATGTATATGTCAGTTCAAGAAAATGAAGATTTAAGAGTAAAATTTTGTTATATAGTTTCTCCTAGTCGCTCATTTAAAGTATCAAATATGATTTCTCGCTATAAAAACCCGTATATAATAGAAACACAGATTATCTCAATGTCAAAGGTTTTCAATCCAAAATTTCACTAATCATAAAACCACAAAGAAAAATGTATATGTCAGTTCAAGAAAATGAAGATTCAAGAGTAAAATTTTGTTATATAATTTCTCCTAGTCGCTCATTTAAAGTATCAAATATGATTTCTCGCTATAAAAACCCGTATATAATAGAAACACAGATTATCTCAATGTCAAAGGTTTTCAATCCAAAATTTCACTAATCATAAAACCACAAAGAAAAATGTATATGTCAGTTCAAGAAAATGAAGATTCAAGAGTAAAATTTTGTTATATAATTTCTCCTAGTCGCTCATTTAAAGTATCAAATATGATTTCTCGCTATAAAAACCCGTATATAATAGAAACACAGATTATCTCAATGTCAAAGGTTTTCAATCCAAAATTTCACTAATCATAAAACCACAAAGAAAAATGTATATGTCAGTTCAAGAAAATGAAGATTCAAGAGTAAAATTTTGTTATATAATTTCTCCTAGTCCCTCATTTAAATTATCAAATATGATTTCTCGCTATAAAAACCCGTATATAATAGAAACACAGATTATCTCAATGTCAAAGGTTTTCAATCCAAAATTTCACTAATCATAAAACCACAAAGAAAAATGTATATGTCAGTTCAAGAAAATGAAGATTCAAGAGTAAAATTTTGTTATATAATTTCTCCTAGTCGCTCATTTAAAGTATCAAATATGATTTCTCGCTATAAAAACCCGTATATAATAGAAACACAGATTATCTCAATTTCAAAAGTTTTCAATCCAAAATTTCACTAATCATAAAACCACAAAGAAAAATGTATATGTCAGTTCAAGAAAATGAAGATTCAAGAGTAAAATTTTGTTATATAATTTCTCCTAGTCGCTCATTTAAAGTATCAAATATGATTTCTCGCTATAAAAACCCGTATATAATAGAAACACAGATTATCTCAATGTCAAAGGTTTTCAATCCAAAATTTCACTAATCATAAAACCACAAAGAAAAATGTATATGTCAGTTCAAGAAAATGAAGATTCAAGAGTAAAATTTTGTTATATAATTTCTCCTAGTCGCTCATTTAAAGTATCAAATATGATTTCTCGCTATAAAAACCCGTATATAATAGAAACACAGATTATCTCAATTTCAAAAGTTTTCAATCCAAAATTTCACTAATCATAAAACCACAAAGAAAAATGTATATGTCAGTTCAAGAAAATGAAGATTCAAGAGTAAAATTTTGTTATATAATTTCTCCTAGTCGCTCATTTAAAGTATCAAATATGATTTCTCGCTATAAAAACCCGTATATAATAGAAACACAGATTATCTCAATGTCAAAGGTTTTCAATCCAAAATTTCACTAATCATAAAACCACAAAGAAAAATGTATATGTCAGTTCAAGAAAATGAAGACTCAAGAGTAAAATTTTGTTATATAATTTCTCCTAGTCGCTCATTTAAAGTATCAAATATGATTTCTCGCTATAAAAACCCGTATATAATAGAAACACAGATTATCTCAATTTCAAAAGTTTTCAATCCAAAATTTCACTAATCATAAAACCACAAAGAAAAATGTATATGTCAGTTCAAGAAAATGAAGATTTAAGAGTAAAATTTTGTTATATAATTTCTCCTAGTCGCTCATTTAAAGTATCAAATATGATTTCTCGCTATAAAAACCCGTATATAATAGAAACACAGATTATCTCAATGTCAAAGGTTTTCAATCCAAAATTTCACTAATCATAAAACCACAAAGAAAAATGTATATGTCAGTTCAAGAAAATGAAGATTCAAGAGTAAAATTTTGTTATATAATTTCTCCTAGTCGCTCATTTAAAGTATCAAATATGATTTCTCGCTATAAAAACCCGTATATAATAGAAACACAGATTATCTCAATTTCAAAAGTTTTCAATCCAAAATTTCACTAATCATAAAACCACAAAGAAAAATGTATATGTCAGTTCAAGAAAATGAAGATTCAAGAGTAAAATTTTGTTATATAATTTCTCCTAGTCGCTCATTTAAAGTATCAAATATGATTTCTCGCTATAAAAACCCGTATATAATAGAAACACAGATTATCTCAATTTCAAAAGTTTTCAATCCAAAATTTCACTAATCATAAAACCACAAAGAAAAATGTATATGTCAGTTCAAGAAAATGAAGATTCAAGAGTAAAATTTTGTTATATAATTTCTCCTAGTCGCTCATTTAAAGTATCAAATATGATTTCTCGCTATAAAAACCCGTATATAATAGAAACACAGATTATCTCAATTTCAAAAGTTTTCAATCCAAAATTTCACTAATCATAAAACCACAAAGAAAAATGTATATGTCAGTTCAAGAAAATGAAGATTCAAGAGTAAAATTTTGTTATATAATTTCTCCTAGTCGCTCATTTAAAGTATCAAATATGATTTCTCGCTATAAAAACCCGTATATAATAGAAACACAGATTATCTCAATGTCAAAGGTTTTCAATCCAAAATTTCACTAATCATAAAACCACAAAGAAAAATGTATATGTCAGTTCAAGAAAATGAAGATTCAAGAGTAAAATTTTGTTATATAATTTCTCCTAGTCCCTCATTTAAATTATCAAATATGATTTCTCGCTATAAAAACCCGTATATAATAGAAACACAGATTATCTCAATTTCAAAAGTTTTCAATCCAAAATTTCACTAATCATAAAACCACAAAGAAAAATGTATATGTCAGTTCAAGAAAATGAAGATTCAAGAGTAAAATTTTGTTATATAATTTCTCCTAGTCGCTCATTTAAAGTATCAAATATGATTTCTCGCTATAAAAACCCGTATATAATAGAAACACAGATTATCTCAATTTCAAAAGTTTTCAATCCAAAATTTCACTAATAATAAAACCACAATGAAAAATGTATATGTCAGTTCAAGAAAATGAAGATTCAAGAGTAAAATTTTGTTATATAATTTCTCCTAGTCGCTCATTTAAAGTATCAAATATGATTTCTCGCTATAAAAACCCGTATATAATAGAAACACAGATTATCTCAATTTCAAAAGTTTTCAATCCAAAATTTCACTAATCATAAAACCACAAAGAAAAATGTATATGTCAGTTCAAGAAAATGAAGATTCAAGAGTAAAATTTTGTTATATAATTTCTCCTAGTCGCTCATTTAAAGTATCAAATATGATTTCTCGCTATAAAAACCCGTATATAATAGAAACACAGATTATCTCAATGTCAAAGGTTTTCAATCCAAAATTTCACTAATCATAAAACCACAAAGAAAAATGTATATGTCAGTTCAAGAAAATGAAGATTCAAGAGTAAAATTTTGTTATATAATTTCTCCTAGTCGCTCATTTAAAGTATCAAATATGATTTCTCGCTATAAAAACCCGTATATAATAGAAACACAGATTATCTCAATTTCAAAAGTTTTCAATCCAAAATTTCACTAATAATAAAACCACAAAGAAAAATGTATATGTCAGTTCAAGTAAATGAAGATTCAAGAGTAAAATTTTGTTATATAATTTCTCCTAGTCGCTCATTTAAAGTATCAAATATGATTTCTCGCTATAAAAACCCGTATATAATAGAAACACAGATTATCTCAATTTCAAAAGTTTTCAATCCAAAATTTCACTAATCATAAAACCACAAAGAAAAATGTATATGTCAGTTCAAGAAAATGAAGATTCAAGAGTAAAATTTTGTTATATAATTTCTCCTAGTCGCTCATTTAAAGTATCAAATATGATTTCTCGCTATAAAAACCCGTATATAATAGAAACACAGATTATCTCAATGTCAAAGGTTTTCAATCCAAAATTTCACTAATCATAAAACCACAAAGAAAAATGTATATGTCAGTTCAAGAAAATGAAGATTCAAGAGTAAAATTTTGTTATATAATTTCTCCTAGTCCCTCATTTAAATTATCAAATATGATTTCTCGCTATAAAAACCCGTATATAATAGAAACACAGATTATCTCAATTTCAAAAGTTTTCAATCCAAAATTTCACTAATCATAAAACCACAAAGAAAAATGTATATGTCAGTTCAAGAAAATGAAGATTCAAGAGTAAAATTTTGTTATATAATTTCTCCTAGTCCCTCATTTAAATTATCAAATATGATTTCTCGCTATAAAAACCCGTATATAATAGAAACACAGATTATCTCAATGTCAAAGGTTTTCAATCCAAAATTTCAATAATCATAAAACCACAAAGAAAAATGTATATGTCAGTTCAAGAAAATGAAGATTCAAGAGTAAAATTTTGTTATATAATTTCTCCTAGTCGCTCATTTAAAGTATCAAATATGATTTCTCGCTATAAAAACCCGTATATAATAGAAACACAGATTATCTCAATTTCAAAAGTTTTCAATCCAAAATTTCACTAATCATAAAACCACAAAGAAAAATGTATATGTCAGTTCAAGAAAATGAAGATTCAAGAGTAAAATTTTGTTATATAATTTCTCCTAGTCGCTCATTTAAAGTATCAAATATGATTTCTCGCTATAAAAACCCGTATATAATAGAAACACAGATTATCTCAATGTCAAAGGTTTTCAATCCAAAATTTCACTAATCATAAAACCACAAAGAAAAATGTATATGTCAGTTCAAGAAAATGAAGATTCAAGAGTAAAATTTTGTTATATAATTTCTCCTAGTCGCTCATTTAAAGTATCAAATATGATTTCTCGCTATAAAAACCCGTATATAATAGAAACACAGATTATCTCAATTTCAAAAGTTTTCAATCCAAAATTTCACTAATCATAAAACCACAAAGAAAAATGTATATGTCAGTTCAAGAAAATGAAGATTCAAGAGTAAAATTTTGTTATATAATTTCTCCTAGTCGCTCATTTAAAGTATCAAATATGATTTCTCGCTATAAAAACCCGTATATAATAGAAACACAGATTATCTCAATGTCAAAGGTTTTCAATCCAAAATTTCACTAATCATAAAACCACAAAGAAAAATGTATATGTCAGTTCAAGAAAATGAAGACTCAAGAGTAAAATTTTGTTATATAATTTCTCCTAGTCGCTCATTTAAAGTATCAAATATGATTTCTCGCTATAAAAACCCGTATATAATAGAAACACAGATTATCTCAATTTCAAAAGTTTTCAATCCAAAATTTCACTAATCATAAAACCACAAAGAAAAATGTATATGTCAGTTCAAGAAAATGAAGATTTAAGAGTAAAATTTTGTTATATAATTTCTCCTAGTCGCTCATTTAAAGTATCAAATATGATTTCTCGCTATAAAAACCCGTATATAATAGAAACACAGATTATCTCAATGTCAAAGGTTTTCAATCCAAAATTTCACTAATCATAAAACCACAAAGAAAAATGTATATGTCAGTTCAAGAAAATGAAGATTCAAGAGTAAAATTTTGTTATATAATTTCTCCTAGTCGCTCATTTAAAGTATCAAATATGATTTCTCGCTATAAAAACCCGTATATAATAGAAACACAGATTATCTCAATTTCAAAAGTTTTCAATCCAAAATTTCACTAATCATAAAACCACAAAGAAAAATGTATATGTCAGTTCAAGAAAATGAAGATTCAAGAGTAAAATTTTGTTATATAATTTCTCCTAGTCGCTCATTTAAAGTATCAAATATGATTTCTCGCTATAAAAACCCGTATATAATAGAAACACAGATTATCTCAATTTCAAAAGTTTTCAATCCAAAATTTCACTAATCATAAAACCACAAAGAAAAATGTATATGTCAGTTCAAGAAAATGAAGATTCAAGAGTAAAATTTTGTTATATAATTTCTCCTAGTCGCTCATTTAAAGTATCAAATATGATTTCTCGCTATAAAAACCCGTATATAATAGAAACACAGATTATCTCAATGTCAAAGGTTTTCAATCCAAAATTTCACTAATCATAAAACCACAAAGAAAAATGTATATGTCAGTTCAAGAAAATGAAGATTCAAGAGTAAAATTTTGTTATATAATTTCTCCTAGTCGCTCATTTAAAGTATCAAATATGATTTCTCGCTATAAAAACCCGTATATAATAGAAACACAGATTATCTCAATGTCAAAGGTTTTCAATCCAAAATTTCACTAATCATAAAACCACAAAGAAAAATGTATATGTCAGTTCAAGAAAATGAAGATTCAAGAGTAAAATTTTGTTATATAATTTCTCCTAGTCGCTCATTTAAAGTATCAAATATGATTTCTCGCTATAAAAACCCGTATATAATAGAAACACAGATTATCTCAATGTCAAAGGTTTTCAATCCAAAATTTCACTAATCATAAAACCACAAAGAAAAATGTATATGTCAGTTCAAGAAAATGAAGATTCAAGAGTAAAATTTTGTTATATAATTTCTCCTAGTCCCTCATTTAAATTATCAAATATGATTTCTCGCTATAAAAACCCGTATATAATAGAAACACAGATTATCTCAATGTCAAAGGTTTTCAATCCAAAATTTCACTAATCATAAAACCACAAAGAAAAATGTATATGTCAGTTCAAGAAAATGAAGATTCAAGAGTAAAATTTTGTTATATAATTTCTCCTAGTCGCTCATTTAAAGTATCAAATATGATTTCTCGCTATAAAAACCCGTATATAATAGAAACACAGATTATCTCAATTTCAAAAGTTTTCAATCCAAAATTTCACTAATCATAAAACCACAAAGAAAAATGTATATGTCAGTTCAAGAAAATGAAGATTCAAGAGTAAAATTTTGTTATATAATTTCTCCTAGTCGCTCATTTAAAGTATCAAATATGATTTCTCGCTATAAAAACCCGTATATAATAGAAACACAGATTATCTCAATGTCAAAGGTTTTCAATCCAAAATTTCACTAATCATAAAACCACAAAGAAAAATGTATATGTCAGTTCAAGAAAATGAAGATTCAAGAGTAAAATTTTGTTATATAATTTCTCCTAGTCGCTCATTTAAAGTATCAAATATGATTTCTCGCTATAAAAACCCGTATATAATAGAAACACAGATTATCTCAATGTCAAAGGTTTTCAATCCAAAATTTCACTAATCATAAAACCACAAAGAAAAATGTATATGTCAGTTCAAGAAAATGAAGACTCAAGAGTAAAATTTTGTTATATAATTTCTCCTAGTCGCTCATTTAAAGTATCAAATATGATTTCTCGCTATAAAAACCCGTATATAATAGAAACACAGATTATCTCAATTTCAAAAGTTTTCAATCCAAAATTTCACTAATCATAAAACCACAAAGAAAAATGTATATGTCAGTTCAAGAAAATGAAGATTTAAGAGTAAAATTTTGTTATATAATTTCTCCTAGTCGCTCATTTAAAGTATCAAATATGATTTCTCGCTATAAAAACCCGTATATAATAGAAACACAGATTATCTCAATGTCAAAGGTTTTCAATCCAAAATTTCACTAATCATAAAACCACAAAGAAAAATGTATATGTCAGTTCAAGAAAATGAAGATTCAAGAGTAAAATTTTGTTATATAATTTCTCCTAGTCGCTCATTTAAAGTATCAAATATGATTTCTCGCTATAAAAACCCGTATATAATAGAAACACAGATTATCTCAATTTCAAAAGTTTTCAATCCAAAATTTCACTAATCATAAAACCACAAAGAAAAATGTATATGTCAGTTCAAGAAAATGAAGATTCAAGAGTAAAATTTTGTTATATAATTTCTCCTAGTCGCTCATTTAAAGTATCAAATATGATTTCTCGCTATAAAAACCCGTATATAATAGAAACACAGATTATCTCAATTTCAAAAGTTTTCAATCCAAAATTTCACTAATCATAAAACCACAAAGAAAAATGTATATGTCAGTTCAAGAAAATGAAGATTCAAGAGTAAAATTTTGTTATATAATTTCTCCTAGTCGCTCATTTAAAGTATCAAATATGATTTCTCGCTATAAAAACCCGTATATAATAGAAACACAGATTATCTCAATGTCAAAGGTTTTCAATCCAAAATTTCACTAATCATAAAACCACAAAGAAAAATGTATATGTCAGTTCAAGAAAATGAAGATTCAAGAGTAAAATTTTGTTATATAATTTCTCCTAGTCGCTCATTTAAAGTATCAAATATGATTTCTCGCTATAAAAACCCGTATATAATAGAAACACAGATTATCTCAATGTCAAAGGTTTTCAATCCAAAATTTCACTAATCATAAAACCACAAAGAAAAATGTATATGTCAGTTCAAGAAAATGAAGATTCAAGAGTAAAATTTTGTTATATAATTTCTCCTAGTCGCTCATTTAAAGTATCAAATATGATTTCTCGCTATAAAAACCCGTATATAATAGAAACACAGATTATCTCAATGTCAAAGGTTTTCAATCCAAAATTTCACTAATCATAAAACCACAAAGAAAAATGTATATGTCAGTTCAAGAAAATGAAGATTCAAGAGTAAAATTTTGTTATATAATTTCTCCTAGTCGCTCATTTAAAGTATCAAATATGATTTCTCGCTATAAAAACCCGTATATAATAGAAACACAGATTATCTCAATGTCAAAGGTTTTCAATCCAAAATTTCACTAATCATAAAACCACAAAGAAAAATGTATATGTCAGTTCAAGAAAATGAAGATTCAAGAGTAAAATTTTGTTATATAATTTCTCCTAGTCCCTCATTTAAATTATCAAATATGATTTCTCGCTATAAAAACCCGTATATAATAGAAACACAGATTATCTCAATGTCAAAGGTTTTCAATCCAAAATTTCACTAATCATAAAACCACAAAGAAAAATGTATATGTCAGTTCAAGAAAATGAAGATTCAAGAGTAAAATTTTGTTATATAATTTCTCCTAGTCGCTCATTTAAAGTATCAAATATGATTTCTCGCTATAAAAACCCGTATATAATAGAAACACAGATTATCTCAATTTCAAAAGTTTTCAATCCAAAATTTCACTAATCATAAAACCACAAAGAAAAATGTATATGTCAGTTCAAGAAAATGAAGATTCAAGAGTAAAATTTTGTTATATAATTTCTCCTAGTCGCTCATTTAAAGTATCAAATATGATTTCTCGCTATAAAAACCCGTATATAATAGAAACACAGATTATCTCAATGTCAAAGGTTTTCAATCCAAAATTTCACTAATCATAAAACCACAAAGAAAAATGTATATGTCAGTTCAAGAAAATGAAGATTCAAGAGTAAAATTTTGTTATATAATTTCTCCTAGTCGCTCATTTAAAGTATCAAATATGATTTCTCGCTATAAAAACCCGTATATAATAGAAACACAGATTATCTCAATTTCAAAAGTTTTCAATCCAAAATTTCACTAATCATAAAACCACAAAGAAAAATGTATATGTCAGTTCAAGAAAATGAAGATTCAAGAGTAAAATTTTGTTATATAATTTCTCCTAGTCGCTCATTTAAAGTATCAAATATGATTTCTCGCTATAAAAACCCGTATATAATAGAAACACAGATTATCTCAATGTCAAAGGTTTTCAATCCAAAATTTCACTAATCATAAAACCACAAAGAAAAATGTATATGTCAGTTCAAGAAAATGAAGACTCAAGAGTAAAATTTTGTTATATAATTTCTCCTAGTCGCTCATTTAAAGTATCAAATATGATTTCTCGCTATAAAAACCCGTATATAATAGAAACACAGATTATCTCAATTTCAAAAGTTTTCAATCCAAAATTTCACTAATCATAAAACCACAAAGAAAAATGTATATGTCAGTTCAAGAAAATGAAGATTTAAGAGTAAAATTTTGTTATATAATTTCTCCTAGTCGCTCATTTAAAGTATCAAATATGATTTCTCGCTATAAAAACCCGTATATAATAGAAACACAGATTATCTCAATGTCAAAGGTTTTCAATCCAAAATTTCACTAATCATAAAACCACAAAGAAAAATGTATATGTCAGTTCAAGAAAATGAAGATTCAAGAGTAAAATTTTGTTATATAATTTCTCCTAGTCGCTCATTTAAAGTATCAAATATGATTTCTCGCTATAAAAACCCGTATATAATAGAAACACAGATTATCTCAATTTCAAAAGTTTTCAATCCAAAATTTCACTAATCATAAAACCACAAAGAAAAATGTATATGTCAGTTCAAGAAAATGAAGATTCAAGAGTAAAATTTTGTT
>OY292319.1:17827040-17884553 GCA_958496155.1 Sisyra nigra | reverse complement strand
AAGTATCAAATATGATTTCTCGCTATAAGAACCCGTACTATAATAGAAACACAGATTATCTCAATTTCAAAAGTTTTCAATCCAAAATTTCACTAATCATAAAACTACAAAGAAAAATGTATATGTCAGTTCAAGAAAATGAAGATTCAAGAGTAAAATTTTGTTATATAATTTCTCCTAGTCGCTCATTTAAAATATCAAATATGATTTCTCGCTATAAAAACCCGTATATAATAGAAACACAGATTATCTCAATTTCAAAAGTTTTCAATCCAAAATTTCACTAATCATAAAACCACAAAGAAAAATGTATATGTCAGTTCAAGAAAATGAAGATTCAAGAGTAAAATTTTGTTATATAATTTCTCCTAGTGGCTCATTTAAAATATCAAATATGATTTCTCGCTATAAAAACCCGTATATAATAGAAACACAGATTATCTCAATTTCAAAAGTTTTCAATCCAAAATTTCACTAATCATAAAACCACAAAGAAAAATGTATATGTCAGTTCAAGAAAATGAAGATTCAAGAGTAAAATTTTGTTATATAATTTCTCCTAGTCGCTCATTTAAAGTATCAAATATGATTTCTCGCTATAAAAACCCGTATATAATAGAAACACAGATTATCTCAATTTCAAAAGTTTTCAATCCAAAATTTCACTAATCATAAAACCACAAAGAAAAATGTATATGTCAGTTCAAGAAAATGAAGATTCAAGAGTAAAATTTTGTTATATAATTTCTCCTAGTCGCTCATTTAAAGTATCAAATATGATTTCTCGCTATAAAAACCCGTGTATAATAGAAACACAGATTATCTCAATTTCAAAAGTTTTCAATCCAAAATTTCACTAATCATAAAACCACAAAGAAAAATGTATATGTCAGTTCAAGAAAATGAAGATTCAAGAGTAAAATTTTGTTATATAATTTCTCCTAGTCGCTCATTTAAAATATCAAATATGATTTCTCGCTATAAAAACCCGTATATAATAGAAACACAGATTATCTCAATTTCAAAAGTTTTCAATCCAAAATTTCAGTAATCATAAAACCACAAAGAAAAATGTATATGTCAGTTCAAGAAAATGAAGATTCAAGAGTAAAATTTTGTTATATAATTTCTCCTAGTCGCTCATTTAAAGTATCAAATATGATTTCTCGCTATAAAAACCCGTATATAATAGAAACACAGATTATCTCAATTTCAAAAGTTTTCAATCCAAAATTTCACTAATCATAAAACCAAAAAGAAAAATGTATATGTCAGTTCAAGAAAATGAAGATTCAAGAGTAAAATTTTGTTATATAATTTCTCCTAGTCGCTCATTTAAAATATCAAATATGATTTCTCGCTATAAAAACCCGTATATAATAGAAACACAGATTATCTCAATTTCAAAAGTTTTCAATCCAAAATTTCACTAATCATAAAACCACAAAGAAAAATGTATATGTCAGTTCAAGAAAATGAAGATTCAAGAGTAAAATTTTGTTATATAATTTCTCCTAGTCGCTCATTTAAAGTATCAAATATGATTTCTCGCTATAAAAACCCGTATATAATAGAAACACAGATTATCTCAATTTCAAAAGTTTTCAATCCAAAATTTCACTAATCATAAAACCACAAAGAAAAATGTATATGTCAGTTCAAGAAAATGAAGATTCAAGAGTAAAATTTTGTTATATAATTTCTCCTAGTCGCTCATTTAAAGTATCAAATATGATTTCTCGCTATAAAAACCCGTATATAATAGAAACACAGATTATCTCAATTTCAAAAGTTTTCAATCCAAAATTTCACTAATCATAAAACCACAAAGAAAAATGTATATGTCAGTTCAAGAAAATGAAGATTCAAGAGTAAAATTTTGTTATATAATTTCTCCTAGTCGCTCATTTAAAGTATCAAATATGATTTCTCGCTATAAAAACCCGTATATAATAGAAACACAGATTATCTCAATTTCAAAAGTTTTCAATCCAAAATTTCACTAATCATAAAACCACAAAGAAAAATGTATATGTCAGTTCAAGAAAATGAAGATTCAAGAGTAAAATTTTGTTATATAATTTCTCCTAGTCGCTCATTTAAAGTATCAAATATGATTTCTCGCTATAAAAACCCGTATATAATAGAAACACAGATTATCTCAATTTCAAAAGTTTTCAATCCAAAATTTCACTAATCATAAAACCACAAAGAAAAATGTATATGTCAGTTCAAGAAAATGAAGATTCAAGAGTAAAATTTTGTTATATAATTTCTCCTAGTCGCTCATTTAAAATATCAAATATGATTTCTCGCTATAAAAACCCGTATATAATAGAAACACAGATTATCTCAATTTCAAAAGTTTTCAATCCAAAATTTCACTAATCATAAAACCACAAAGAAAAATGTATATGTCAGTTCAAGAAAATGAGGATTCAAGAGTAAAATTTTGTTATATAATTTCTCCTAGTCGCTCATTTAAAATATCAAATATGATTTCTCGCTATAAAAACCCGTATATAATAGAAACACAGATTATCTCAATTTCAAAAGTTTTCAATCCAAAATTTCACTAATCATAAAACCACAAAGAAAAATGTATATGTCAGTTCAAGAAAATGAAGATTCAAGAGTAAAATTTTGTTATATAATTTCTCCTAGTCGCTCATTTAAAGTATCAAATATGATTTCTCGCTATAAAAACCCGTATATAATAGAAACACAGATTATCTCAATTTCAAAAGTTTTCAATCCAAAATTTCAGTAATCATAAAACCACAAAGAAAAATGTATATGTCAGTTCAAGAAAATGAAGATTCAAGAGTAAAATTTTGTTATATAATTTCTCCTAGTCGCTCATTTAAAGTATCAAATATGATTTCTCGCTATAAAAACCCGTATATAATAGAAACACAGATTATCTCAATTTCAAAAGTTTTCAATCCAAAATTTCACTAATCATAAAACCAAAAAGAAAAATGTATATGTCAGTTCAAGAAAATGAAGATTCAAGAGTAAAATTTTGTTATATAATTTCTCCTAGTCGCTCATTTAAAATATCAAATATGATTTCTCGCTATAAAAACCCGTATATAATAGAAACACAGATTATCTCAATTTCAAAAGTTTTCAATCCAAAATTTCACTAATCATAAAACCACAAAGAAAAATGTATATGTCAGTTCAAGAAAATGAAGATTCAAGAGTAAAATTTTGTTATATAATTTCTCCTAGTCGCTCATTTAAAGTATCAAATATGATTTCTCGCTATAAAAACCCGTATATAATAGAAACACAGATTATCTCAATTTCAAAAGTTTTCAATCCAAAATTTCACTAATCATAAAACCACAAAGAAAAATGTATATGTCAGTTCAAGAAAATGAAGATTCAAGAGTAAAATTTTGTTATATAATTTCTCCTAGTCGCTCATTTAAAGTATCAAATATGATTTCTCGCTATAAAAACCCGTATATAATAGAAACACAGATTATCTCAATTTCAAAAGTTTTCAATCCAAAATTTCACTAATCATAAAACCACAAAGAAAAATGTATATGTCAGTTCAAGAAAATGAAGATTCAAGAGTAAAATTTTGTTATATAATTTCTCCTAGTCGCTCATTTAAAGTATCAAATATGATTTCTCGCTATAAAAACCCGTATATAATAGAAACACAGATTATCTCAATTTCAAAAGTTTTCAATCCAAAATTTCACTAATCATAAAACCACAAAGAAAAATGTATATGTCAGTTCAAGAAAATGAAGATTCAAGAGTAAAATTTTGTTATATAATTTCTCCTAGTCGCTCATTTAAAGTATCAAATATGATTTATCGCTATAAAAACCCGTATATAATAGAAACACAGATTATCTCAATTTCAAAAGTTTTCAATCCAAAATTTCACTAATCATAAAACCACAAAGAAAAATGTATATGTCAGTTCAAGAAAATGAAGATTCAAGAGTAAAATTTTGTTATATAATTTCTCCTAGTCGCTCATTTAAAGTATCAAATATGATTTCTCGCTATAAAAACCCGTATATAATAGAAACACAGATTATCTCAATTTCAAAAGTTTTCAATCCAAAATTTCACTAATCATAAAACCACAAAGAAAAATGTATATGTCAGTTCAAGAAAATGAAGATTCAAGAGTAAAATTTTGTTATATAATTTCTCCTAGTCGCTCATTTAAAATATCAAATATGATTTCTCGCTATAAAAACCCGTATATAATAGAAACACAGATTATCTCAATTTCAAAAGTTTTCAATCCAAAATTTCACTAATCATAAAACCACAAAGAAAAATGTATATGTCAGTTCAAGAAAATGAAGATTCAAGAGTAAAATTTTGTTATATAATTTCTCCTAGTCGCTCATTTAAAATATCAAATATGATTTCTCGCTATAAAAACCCGTATATAATAGAAACACAGATTATCTCAATTTCAAAAGTTTTCAATCCAAAATTTCACTAATCATAAAACCACAAAGAAAAATGTATATGTCAGTTCAAGAAAATGAAGATTCAAGAGTAAAATTTTGTTATATAATTTCTCCTAGTCGCTCATTTAAAGTATCAAATATGATTTCTCGCTATAAAAACCCGTATATAATAGAAACACAGATTATCTCAATTTCAAAAGTTTTCAATCCAAAATTTCAGTAATCATAAAACCACAAAGAAAAATGTATATGTCAGTTCAAGAAAATGAAGATTCAAGAGTAAAATTTTGTTATATAATTTCTCCTAGTCGCTCATTTAAAGTATCAAATATGATTTCTCGCTATAAAAACCCGTATATAATAGAAACACAGATTATCTCAATTTCAAAAGTTTTCAATCCAAAATTTCACTAATCATAAAACCAAAAAGAAAAATGTATATGTCAGTTCAAGAAAATGAAGATTCAAGAGTAAAATTTTGTTATATAATTTCTCCTAGTCGCTCATTTAAAATATCAAATATGATTTCTCGCTATAAAAACCCGTATATAATAGAAACACAGATTATCTCAATTTCAAAAGTTTTCAATCCAAAATTTCACTAATCATAAAACCACAAAGAAAAATGTATATGTCAGTTCAAGAAAATGAAGATTCAAGAGTAAAATTTTGTTATATAATTTCTCCTAGTCGCTCATTTAAAGTATCAAATATGATTTCTCGCTATAAAAACCCGTATATAATAGAAACACAGATTATCTCAATTTCAAAAGTTTTCAATCCAAAATTTCAGTAATCATAAAACCACAAAGAAAAATGTATATGTCAGTTCAAGAAAATGAAGATTCAAGAGTAAAATTTTGTTATATAATTTCTCCTAGTCGCTCATTTAAAGTATCAAATATGATTTCTCGCTATAAAAACCCGTATATAATAGAAACACAGATTATCTCAATTTCAAAAGTTTTCAATCCAAAATTTCACTAATCATAAAACCACAAAGAAAAATGTATATGTCAGTTCAAGAAAATGAAGATTCAAGAGTAAAATTTTGTTATATAATTTCTCCTAGTCGCTCATTTAAAGTATCAAATATGATTTCTCGCTATAAAAACCCGTATATAATAGAAACACAGATTATCTCAATTTCAAAAGTTTTCAATCCAAAATTTCACTAATCATAAAACCAAAAAGAAAAATGTATATGTCAGTTCAAGAAAATGAAGATTCAAGAGTAAAATTTTGTTATATAATTTCTCCTAGTCGCTCATTTAAAATATCAAATATGATTTCTCGCTATAAAAACCCGTATATAATAGAAACACAGATTATCTCAATTTCAAAAGTTTTCAATCCAAAATTTCACTAATCATTAAACCACAAAGAAAAATGTATATGTCAGTTCAAGAAAATGAAGATTCAAGAGTAAAATTTTGTTATATAATTTCTCCTAGTCGCTCATTTAAAGTATCAAATATGATTTCTCGCTATAAAAACCCGTATATAATAGAAACACAGATTATCTCAATTTCAAAAGTTTTCAATCCAAAATTTCACTAATCATAAAACCAAAAAGAAAAATGTATATGTCAGTTCAAGAAAATGAAGATTCAAGAGTAAAATTTTGTTATATAATTTCTCCTAGTCGCTCATTTAAAATATCAAATATGATTTCTCGCTATAAAAACCCGTATATAATAGAAACACAGATTATCTCAATTTCAAAAGTTTTCAATCCAAAATTTCACTAATCATAAAACCACAAAGAAAAATGTATATGTCAGTTCAAGAAAATGAAGATTCAAGAGTAAAATTTTGTTATATAATTTCTCCTAGTCGCTCATTTAAAGTATCAAATATGATTTCTCGCTATAAAAACCCGTATATAATAGAAACACAGATTATCTCAATTTCAAAAGTTTTCAATCCAAAATTTCACTAATCATAAAACCACAAAGAAAAATGTATATGTCAGTTCAAGAAAATGAAGATTCAAGAGTAAAATTTTGTTATATAATTTCTCCTAGTCGCTCATTTAAAGTATCAAATATGATTTCTCGCTATAAAAACCCGTATATAATAGAAACACAGATTATCTCAATTTCAAAAGTTTTCAATCCAAAATTTCACTAATCATAAAACCACAAAGAAAAATGTATATGTCAGTTCAAGAAAATGAAGATTCAAGAGTAAAATTTTGTTATATAATTTCTCCTAGTCGCTCATTTAAGATATCAAATATGATTTCTCGCTATAAAAACCCGTATATAATAGAAACACAGATTATCTCAATTTCAAAAGTTTTCAATCCAAAATTTCACTAATCATAAAACCACAAAGAAAAATGTATATGTCAGTTCAAGAAAATGAAGATTCAAGAGTAAAATTTTGTTATATAATTTCTCCTAGTCGCTCATTTAAAGTATCAAATATGATTTCTCGCTATAAAAACCCGTATATAATAGAAACACAGATTATCTCAATTTCAAAAGTTTTCAATCCAAAATTTCACTAATCATAAAACCACAAAGAAAAATGTATATGTCAGTTCAAGAAAATGAAGATTCAAGAGTAAAATTTTGTTATATAATTTCTCCTAGTCGCTCATTTAAAGTATCAAATATGATTTATCGCTATAAAAACCCGTATATAATAGAAACACAGATTATCTCAATTTCAAAAGTTTTCAATCCAAAATTTCACTAATCATAAAACCACAAAGAAAAATGTATATGTCAGTTCAAGAAAATGAAGATTTAAGAGTAAAATTTTGTTATATAATTTCTCCTAGTCGCTCATTTAAAGTATCAAATATGATTTCTCGCTATAAAAACCCGTATATAATAGAAACACAGATTATCTCAATTTCAAAAGTTTTCAATCCAAAATTTCACTAATCATAAAACCACAAAGAAAAATGTATATGTCAGTTCAAGAAAATGAAGATTCAAGAGTAAAATTTTGTTATATAATTTCTCCTAGTCGCTCATTTAAAATATCAAATATGATTTCTCGCTATAAAAACCCGTATATAATAGAAACACAGATTATCTCAATTTCAAAAGTTTTCAATCCAAAATTTCACTAATCATAAAACCACAAAGAAAAATGTATATGTCAGTTCAAGAAAATGAAGATTCAAGAGTAAAATTTTGTTATATAATTTCTCCTAGTCGCTCATTTAAAGTATCAAATATGATTTCTCGCTATAAAAACCCGTATATAATAGAAACACAGATTATCTCAATTTCAAAAGTTTTCAATCCAAAATTTCACTAATCATAAAACCACAAAGAAAAATGTATATGTCAGTTCAAGAAAATTAAGATTCAAGAGTAAAATTTTGTTATATAATTTCTCCTAGTCGCTCATTTAAAGTATCAAATATGATTTCTCGCTATAAAAACCCGTATATAATAGAAACACAGATTATCTCAATTTCAAAAGTTTTCAATCCAAAATTTCACTAATCATAAAACCACAAAGAAAAATGTATATGTCAGTTCAAGAAAATGAAGATTCAAGAGTAAAATTTTGTTATATAATTTCTCCTAGTCGCTCATTTAAAGTATCAAATATGATTTCTCGCTATAAAAACCCGTATATAATAGAAACACAGATTATCTCAATTTCAAAAGTTTTCAATCCAAAATTTCACTAATCATAAAACCACAAAGAAAAATGTATATGTCAGTTCAAGAAAATGAAGATTCAAGAGTAAAATTTTGTTATATAATTTCTCCTAGTCGCTCATTTAAAGTATCAAATATGATTTCTCGCTATAAAAACCCGTATATAATAGAAACACAGATTATCTCAATTTCAAAAGTTTTCAATCCAAAATTTCACTAATCATAAAACCACAAAGAAAAATGTATATGTCAGTTCAAGAAAATGAAGATTCTAGAGTAAAATTTTGTTATATAATTTCTCCTAGTCGCTCATTTAAAATATCAAATATGATTTCTCGCTATAAAAACCCGTATATAATAGAAACACAGATTATCTCAATTTCAAAAGTTTTCAATCCAAAATTTCACTAATCATAAAACCACAAAGAAAAATGTATATGTCAGTTCAAGAAAATGAAGATTCAAGAGTAAAATTTTATTATATAATTTCTCCTAGTCGCTCATTTAAAATATCAAATATGATTTCTCGCTATAAAAACCCGTATATAATAGAAACACAGATTATCTCAATTTCAAAAGTTTTCAATCCAAAATTTCACTAATCATAAAACCACAAAGAAAAATGTATATGTCAGTTCAAGCAAATGAAGATTCAAGAGTAAAATTTTGTTATATAATTTCTCCTAGTCGCTCATTTAAAGTATCAAATATGATTTCTCGCTATAAAAACCCGTATATAATAGAAACACAGATTATCTCAATTTCAAAAGTTTTCAATCCAAAATTTCACTAATCATAAAACCACAAAGAAAAATGTATATGTCAGTTCAAGAAAATGAAGATTCAAGAGTAAAATTTTGTTATATAATTTCTCCTAGTCGCTCATTTAAAGTATCAAATATGATTTCTCGCTATAAAAACCCGTATATAATAGAAACACAGATTATCTCAATTTCAAAAGTTTTCAATCCAAAATTTCACTAATCATAAAACCACAAAGAAAAATGTATATGTCAGTTCAAGAAAATTAAGATTCAAGAGTAAAATTTTGTTATATAATTTCTCCTAGTCGCTCATTTAAAGTATCAAATATGATTTCTCGCTATAAAAACCCGTATATAATAGAAACACAGATTATCTCAATTTCAAAAGTTTTCAATCCAAAATTTCACTAATCATAAAACCACAAAGAAAAATGTATATGTCAGTTCAAGAAAATGAAGATTCAAGAGTAAAATTTTGTTATATAATTTCTCCTAGTCGCTCATTTAAAGTATCAAATATGATTTCTCGCTATAAAAACCCGTATATAATAGAAACACAGATTATCTCAATTTCAAAAGTTTTCAATCCAAAATTTCACTAATCATAAAACCACAAAGAAAAATGTATATGTCAGTTCAAGAAAATTAAGATTCAAGAGTAAAATTTTGTTATATAATTTCTCCTAGTCGCTCATTTAAAGTATCAAATATGATTTCTCGCTATAAAAACCCGTATATAATAGAAACACAGATTATCTCAATTTCAAAAGTTTTCAATCCAAAATTTCACTAATCATAAAACCACAAAGAAAAATGTATATGTCAGTTCAAGAAAATGAAGATTCAAGAGTAAAATTTTGTTATATAATTTCTCCTAGTCGCTCATTTAAAGTATCAAATATGATTTCTCGCTATAAAAACCCGTATATAATAGAAACACAGATTATCTCAATTTCAAAAGTTTTCAATCCAAAATTTCACTAATCATAAAACCACAAAGAAAAATGTATATGTCAGTTCAAGAAAATGAAGATTCAAGAGTAAAATTTTGTTATATAATTTCTCCTAGTCGCTCATTTAAAGTATCAAATATGATTTCTCGCTATAAAAACCCGTATATAATAGAAACACAGATTATCTCAATTTCAAAAGTTTTCAATCCAAAATTTCACTAATCATAAAACCACAAAGAAAAATGTATATGTCAGTTCAAGAAAATGAAGATTCTAGAGTAAAATTTTGTTATATAATTTCTCCTAGTCGCTCATTTAAAATATCAAATATGATTTCTCGCTATAAAAACCCGTATATAATAGAAACACAGATTATCTCAATTTCAAAAGTTTTCAATCCAAAATTTCACTAATCATAAAACCACAAAGAAAAATGTATATGTCAGTTCAAGAAAATGAAGATTCAAGAGTAAAATTTTATTATATAATTTCTCCTAGTCGCTCATTTAAAATATCAAATATGATTTCTCGCTATAAAAACCCGTATATAATAGAAACACAGATTATCTCAATTTCAAAAGTTTTCAATCCAAAATTTCACTAATCATAAAACCACAAAGAAAAATGTATATGTCAGTTCAAGCAAATGAAGATTCAAGAGTAAAATTTTGTTATATAATTTCTCCTAGTCGCTCATTTAAAGTATCAAATATGATTTCTCGCTATAAAAACCCGTATATAATAGAAACACAGATTATCTCAATTTCAAAAGTTTTCAATCCAAAATTTCACTAATCATAAAACCACAAAGAAAAATGTATATGTCAGTTCAAGAAAATGAAGATTCAAGAGTAAAATTTTGTTATATAATTTCTCCTAGTCGCTCATTTAAAGTATCAAATATGATTTCTCGCTATAAAAACCCGTATATAATAGAAACACAGATTATCTCAATTTCAAAAGTTTTCAATCCAAAATTTCACTAATCATAAAACCACAAAGAAAAATGTATATGTCAGTTCAAGAAAATGAAGATTCAAGAGTAAAATTTTGTTATATAATTTCTCCTAGTCGCTCATTTAAAGTATCAAATATGATTTCTCGCTATAAAAACCCGTATATAATAGAAACACAGATTATCTCAATTTCAAAAGTTTTCAATCCAAAATTTCACTAATCATAAAACCACAAAGAAAAATGTATATGTCAGTTCAAGAAAATGAAGATTCAAGAGTAAAATTTTGTTATATAATTTCTCCTAGTCGCTCATTTAAAGTATCAAATATGATTTCTCGCTATAAAAACCCGTATATAATAGAAACACAGATTATCTCAATTTCAAAAGTTTTCAATCCAAAATTTCACTAATCATAAAACCACAAAGAAAAATGTATATGTCAGTTCAAGAAAATGAAGATTCAAGAGTAAAATTTTGTTATATAATTTCTCCTAGTCGCTCATTTAAAATATCAAATATGATTTCTCGCTATAAAAACCCGTATATAATAGAAACACAGATTATCTCAATTTCAAAAGTTTTCAATCCAAAATTTCACTAATCATAAAACCACAAAGAAAAATGTATATGTCAGTTCAAGAAAATGAAGATTCAAGAGTAAAATTTTGTTATATAATTTCTCCTAGTCGCTCATTTAAAATATCAAATATGATTTCTCGCTATAAAAACCCGTATATAATAGAAACACAGATTATCTCAATTTCAAAAGTTTTCAATCCAAAATTTCACTAATCATAAAACCACAAAGAAAAATGTATATGTCAGTTCAAGAAAATGAAGATTCAAGAGTAAAATTTTGTTATATAATTTCTCCTAGTCGCTCATTTAAAGTATCAAATATGATTTCTCGCTATAAAAACCCGTATATAATAGAAACATAGATTATCTCAATTTCAAAAGTTTTCATTCCAAAATTTCACTAATCATAAAACCACAAAGAAAAATGTATATGTCAGTTCAAGAAAATGAAGATTCAAGAGTAAAATTTTTTTATATAATTTCTCCTAGTCGCTCATTTAAAATATCAAATATGATTTCTCGCTATAAAAACCCGTATATAATAGAAACACAGATTATCTCAATTTCAAAAGTTTTCAATCCAAAATTTCACTAATCATAAAACCACAAAGAAAAATGTATATGTCAGTTCAAGAAAATGAAGATTCAAGAGTAAAATTTTGTTATATAATTTCTCCTAGTCGCTCATTTAAAGTATCAAATATGATTTCTCGCTATAAAAACCCGTATATAATAGAAACACAGATTATCTCAATTTCAAAAGTTTTCAATCCAAAATTTCACTAATCATAAAACCACAAAGAAAAATGTATATGTCAGTTCAAGAAAATGAAGATTCAAGAGTAAAATTTTGTTATATAATTTCTCCTAGTCGCTCATTTAAAGTATCAAATATGATTTCTCGCTATAAAAACCCGTATATAATAGAAACACAGATTATCTCAATTTCAAAAGTTTTCAATCCAAAATTTCACTAATCATAAAACCACAAAGAAAAATGTATATGTCAGTTCAAGAAAATGAAGATTCAAGAGTAAAATTTTGTTATATAATTTCTCCTAGTCGCTCATTTAAAGTATCAAATATGATTTCTCGCTATAAAAACCCGTATATAATAGAAACACAGATTATCTCAATTTCAAAAGTTTTCAATCCAAAATTTCACTAATCATAAAACCACAAAGAAAAATGTATATGTCAGTTCAAGAAAATGAAGATTCAAGAGTAAAATTTTGTTATATAATTTCTCCTAGTCGCTCATTTAAAATATCAAATATGATTTCTCGCTATAAAAACCCGTATATAATAGAAACACAGATTATCTCAATTTCAAAAGTTTTCAATCCAAAATTTCACTAATCATAAAACCACAAAGAAAAATGTATATGTCAGTTCAAGAAAATGAAGATTCAAGAGTAAAATTTTGTTATATAATTTCTCCTAGTCGCTCATTTAAAATATCAAATATGATTTCTCGCTATAAAAACCCGTATATAATAGAAACACAGATTATCTCAATTTCAAAAGTTTTCAATCCAAAATTTCACTAATCATAAAACCACAAAGAAAAATGTATATGTCAGTTCAAGAAAATGAAGATTCAAGAGTAAAATTTTGTTATATAATTTCTCCTAGTCGCTCATTTAAAGTATCAAATATGATTTCTCGCTATAAAAACCCGTATATAATAGAAACATAGATTATCTCAATTTCAAAAGTTTTCAATCCAAAATTTCACTAATCATAAAACCACAAAGAAAAATGTATATGTCAGTTCAAGAAAATGACGATTCAAGAGTAAAATTTTGTTATATAATTTCTCCTAGTCGCTCATTTAAAATATCAAATATGATTTCTCGCTATAAAAACCCGTATATAATAGAAACACAGATTATCTCAATTTCAAAAGTTTTCAATCCAAAATTTCACTAATCATAAAACCACAAAGAAAAATGTATATGTCAGTTCAAGAAAATGAAGATTCAAGAGTAAAATTTTGTTATATAATTTCTCCTAGTCGCTCATTTAAAATATCAAATATGATTTCTCGCTATAAAAACCCGTATATAATAGAAACACAGATTATCTCAATTTCAAAAGTTTTCAATCCAAAATTTCACTAATCATAAAACCACAAAGAAAAATGTATATGTCAGTTCAAGAAAATGAAGATTCAAGAGTAAAATTTTGTTATATAATTTCTCCTAGTCGCTCATTTAAAGTATCAAATATGATTTCTCGCTATAAAAACCCGTATATAATAGAAACACAGATTATCTCAATTTCAAAAGTTTTCAATCCAAAATTTCACTAATCATAAAACCACAAAGAAAAATGTATATGTCAGTTCAAGAAAATGAAGATTCAAGAGTAAAATTTTGTTATATAATTTCTCCTAGTCGCTCATTTAAAGTATCAAATATGATTTCTCGCTATAAAAACCCGTATATAATAGAAACACAGATTATCTCAATTTCAAAAGTTTTCAATCCAAAATTTCACTAATCATAAAACCACAAAGAAAAATGTATATGTCAGTTCAAGAAAATGAAGATTCAAGAGTAAAATTTTGTTATATAATTTCTCCTAGTCGCTCATTTAAAGTATCAAATATGATTTCTCGCTATAAAAACCCGTATATAATAGAAACACAGATTATCTCAATTTCAAAAGTTTTCAATCCAAAATTTCACTAATCATAAAACCACAAAGAAAAATGTATATGTCAGTTCAAGAAAATGAAGATTCAAGAGTAAAATTTTGTTATATAATTTCTCCTAGTCGCTCATTTAAAATATCAAATATGATTTCTCGCTATAAAAACCCGTATATAATAGAAACACAGATTATCTCAATTTCAAAAGTTTTCAATCCAAAATTTCACTAATCATAAAACCACAAAGAAAAATGTATATGTCAGTTCAAGAAAATGAAGATTCAAGAGTAAAATTTTGTTATATAATTTCTCCTAGTCGCTCATTTAAAATATCAAATATGATTTCTCGCTATAAAAACCCGTATATAATAGAAACACAGATTATCTCAATTTCAAAAGTTTTCAATCCAAAATTTCACTAATCATAAAACCACAAAGAAAAATGTATATGTCAGTTCAAGAAAATGAAGATTCAAGAGTAAAATTTTGTTATATAATTTCTCCTAGTCGCTCATTTAAAGTATCAAATATGATTTCTCGCTATAAAAACCCGTATATAATAGAAACACAGATTATCTCAATTTCAAAAGTTTTCAATCCAAAATTTCACTAATCATAAAACCACAAAGAAAAATGTATATGTCAGTTCAAGAAAATGAAGATTCAAGAGTAAAATTTTGTTATATAATTTCTCCTAGTCGCTCATTTAAAGTATCAAATATGATTTCTCGCTATAAAAACCCGTATATAATAGAAACACAGATTATCTCAATTTCAAAAGTTTTCAATCCAAAATTTCACTAATCATAAAACCACAAAGAAAAATGTATATGTCAGTTCAAGAAAATGAAGATTCAAGAGTAAAATTTTGTTATGTAATTTATCCTAGTCGCTCATTTAAAGTATCAAATATGATTTCTCGCTATAAAAACCCGTATATAATAGAAACACAGATTATCTCAATTTCAAAAGTTTTCAATCCAAAATTTCACTAATCATAAAACCACAAAGAAAAATGTATATATCAGTTCAAGAAAATGAAGATTCAAGAGTAAAATTTTGTTATATAATTTCTCCTAGTCGCTCATTTAAAGTATCAAATATGATTTCTCGCTATAAAAACCCGTATATAATAGAAACACAGATTATCTCAATTTCAAAAGTTTTCAATCCAAAATTTCACTAATCATAAAACCACAAAGAAAAATGTATATGTCAGTTCAAGAAAATGAAGATTCAAGAGTAAAATTTTGTTATATAATTTCTCCTAGTCGCTCATTTAAAGTATCAAATATGATTTCTCGCTATAAAAACCCGTATATAATAGAAACACAGATTATCTCAATTTCAAAAGTTTTCAATCCAAAATTTCACTAATCATAAAACCACAAAGAAAAATGTATATATCAGTTCAAGAAAATGAAGATTCAAGAGTAAAATTTTGTTATATAATTTCTCCTAGTCGCTCATTTAAAGTATCAAATATGATTTCTCGCTATAAAAACCCGTATATAATAGAAACACAGATTATCTCAATTTCAAAAGTTTTCAATCCAAAATTTCACTAATCATAAAACCACAAAGAAAAATGTATATGTCAGTTCAAGAAAATGAAGATTCAAGAGTAAAATTTTGTTATATAATTTCTCCTAGTCGCTCATTTAAAGTATCAAATATGATTTCTCGCTATAAAAACCCGTATATAATAGAAACACAGATTATCTCAATTTCAAAAGTTTTCAATCCAAAATTTCACTAATCATAAAACCACAAAGAAAAATGTATATGTCAGTTCAAGAAAATGAAGATTCAAGAGTAAAATTTTGTTATGTAATTTATCCTAGTCGCTCATTTAAAGTATCAAATATGATTTCTCGCTATAAAAACCCGTATATAATAGAAACACAGATTATCTCAATTTCAAAAGTTTTCAATCCAAAATTTCACTAATCATAAAACCACAAAGAAAAATGTATATATCAGTTCAAGAAAATGAAGATTCAAGAGTAAAATTTTGTTATATAATTTCTCCTAGTCGCTCATTTAAAGTATCAAATATGATTTCTCGCTATAAAAACCCGTATATAATAGAAACACAGATTATCTCAATTTCAAAAGTTTTCAATCCAAAATTTCACTAATCATAAAACCACAAAGAAAAATGTATATGTCAGTTCAAGAAAATGAAGATTCAAGAGTAAAATTTTGTTATATAATTTCTCCTAGTCGCTCATTTAAAGTATCAAATATGATTTCTCGCTATAAAAACCCGTATATAATAGAAACACAGATTATCTCAATTTCAAAAGTTTTCAATCCAAAATTTCACTAATCATAAAACCACAAAGAAAAATGTATATGTCAGTTCAAGAAAATGAAGATTCAAGAGTAAAATTTTGTTATGTAATTTATCCTAGTCGCTCATTTAAAGTATCAAATATGATTTCTCGCTATAAAAACCCGTATATAATAGAAACACAGATTATCTCAATTTCAAAAGTTTTCAATCCAAAATTTCACTAATCATAAAACCACAAAGAAAAATGTATATGTCAGTTCAAGAAAATGAAGATTCAAGAGTAAAATTTTGTTATGTAATTTATCCTAGTCGCTCATTTAAAGTATCAAATATGATTTCTCGCTATAAAAACCCGTATATAATAGAAACACAGATTATCTCAATTTCAAAAGTTTTCAATCCAAAATTTCACTAATCATAAAACCACAAAGAAAAATGTATATATCAGTTCAAGAAAATGAAGATTCAAGAGTAAAATTTTGTTATATAATTTCTCCTAGTCGCTCATTTAAAGTATCAAATATGATTTCTCGCTATAAAAACCCGTATATAATAGAAACACAGATTATCTCAATTTCAAAAGTTTTCAATCCAAAATTTCACTAATCATAAAACCACAAAGAAAAATGTATATGTCAGTTCAAGAAAATGAAGATTCAAGAGTAAAATTTTGTTATATAATTTCTCCTAGTCGCTCATTTAAAGTATCAAATATGATTTCTCGCTATAAAAACCCGTATATAATAGAAACACAGATTATCTCAATTTCAAAAGTTTTCAATCCAAAATTTCACTAATCATAAAACCACAAAGAAAAATGTATATATCAGTTCAAGAAAATGAAGATTCAAGAGTAAAATTTTGTTATATAATTTCTCCTAGTCGCTCATTTAAAGTATCAAATATGATTTCTCGCTATAAAAACCCGTATATAATAGAAACACAGATTATCTCAATTTCAAAAGTTTTCAATCCAAAATTTCACTAATCATAAAACCACAAAGAAAAATGTATATGTCAGTTCAAGAAAATGAAGATTCAAGAGTAAAATTTTGTTATATAATTTCTCCTAGTCGCTCATTTAAAGTATCAAATATGATTTCTCGCTATAAAAACCCGTATATAATAGAAACACAGATTATCTCAATTTCAAAAGTTTTCAATCCAAAATTTCACTAATCATAAAACCACAAAGAAAAATGTATATATCAGTTCAAGAAAATGAAGATTCAAGAGTAAAATTTTGTTATATAATTTCTCCTAGTCGCTCATTTAAAGTATCAAATATGATTTCTCGCTATAAAAACCCGTATATAATAGAAACACAGATTATCTCAATTTCAAAAGTTTTCAATCCAAAATTTCACTAATCATAAAACCACAAAGAAAAATGTATATGTCAGTTCAAGAAAATGAAGATTCAAGAGTAAAATTTTGTTATATAATTTCTCCTAGTCGCTCATTTAAAGTATCAAATATGATTTCTCGCTATAAAAACCCGTATATAATAGAAACACAGATTATCTCAATTTCAAAAGTTTTCAATGCAAAATTTCACTAATCATAAAACCACAAAGAAAAATGTATATGTCAGTTCAAGAAAATGAAGATTCAAGAGTAAAATTTTGTTATGTAATTTATCCTAGTCGCTCATTTAAAGTATCAAATATGATTTCTCGCTATAAAAACCCGTATATAATAGAAACACAGATTATCTCAATTTCAAAAGTTTTCAATCCAAAATTTCACTAATCATAAAACCACAAAGAAAAATGTATATATCAGTTCAAGAAAATGAAGATTCAAGAGTAAAATTTTGTTATATAATTTCTCCTAGTCGCTCATTTAAAGTATCAAATATGATTTCTCGCTATAAAAACCCGTATATAATAGAAACACAGATTGTCTCAATTTCAAAAGTTTTCAATCCAAAATTTCACTAATCATAAAACCACAAAGAAAAATGTATATGTCAGTTCAAGAAAATGAAGATTCAAGAGTAAAATTTTGTTATATAATTTCTCCTAGTCGCTCATTTAAAGTATCAAATATGATTTCTCGCTATAAAAACCCGTATATAATAGAAACACAGATTATCTCAATTTCAAAAGTTTTCAATCCAAAATTTCACTAATCATAAAACCACAAAGAAAAATGTATATGTCAGTTCAAGAAAATGAAGATTCAAGAGTAAAATTTTGTTATGTAATTTATCCTAGTCGCTCATTTAAAGTATCAAATATGATTTCTCGCTATAAAAACCCGTATATAATAGAAACACAGATTATCTCAATTTCAAAAGTTTTCAATCCAAAATTTCACTAATCATAAAACCACAAAGAAAAATGTATATGTCAGTTCAAGAAAATGAAGATTCAAGAAAAAAATTTTGTTATATAATTTCTCCTAGTCGCTCATTTAAAGTATCAAATATGATTTCTCGCTATAAAAACCCGTATATAATAGAAACACAGATTATCTCAATTTCAAAAGTTTTCAATCCAAAATTTCACTAATCATAAAACCACAAAGAAAAATGTATATGTCAGTTCAAGAAAATGAAGATTCAAGAGTAAAATTTTGTTATGTAATTTCTCCTAGTCGCTCATTTAAAGTATCAAATATGATTTCTCGCTATAAAAACCCGTATATAATAGAAACACAGATTATCTCAATTTCAAAAGTTTTCAATCCAAAATTTCACTAATCATAAAACCACAAAGAAAAATGTATATGTCAGTTCAAGAAAATTAAGATTCAAGAGTAAAATTTTGTTATGTAATTTATCCTAGTCGCTCATTTAAAGTATCAAATATGATTTCTCGCTATAAAAACCCGTATATAATAGAAACACAGATTATCTCAATTTCAAAAGTTTTCAATCCAAAATTTCACTAATCATAAAACCACAAAGAAAAATGTATATATCAGTTCAAGAAAATGAAGATTCAAGAGTAAAATTTTGTTATATAATTTCTCCTAGTCGCTCATTTAAAGTATCAAATATGATTTCTCGCTATAAAAACCCGTATATAATAGAAACACAGATTATCTCAATTTCAAAAGTTTTCAATCCAAAATTTCACTAATCATAAAACCACAAAGAAAAATGTATATGTCAGTTCAAGAAAATGAAGATTCAAGAGTAAAATTTTGTTATATAATTTCTCCTAGTCGCTCATTTAAAGTATCAAATATGATTTCTCGCTATAAAAACCCGTATATAATAGAAACACAGATTATCTCAATTTCAAAAGTTTTCAATCCAAAATTTCACTAATCATAAAACCACAAAGAAAAATGTATATGTCAGTTCAAGAAAATGAAGATTCAAGAGTAAAATTTTGTTATGTAATTTATCCTAGTCGCTCATTTAAAGTATCAAATATGATTTCTCGCTATAAAAACCCGTATATAATAGAAACACAGATTATCTCAATTTCAAAAGTTTTCAATCCAAAATTTCACTAATCATAAAACCACAAAGAAAAATGTATATATCAGTTCAAGAAAATGAAGATTCAAGAGTAAAATTTTGTTATGTAATTTCTCCTAGTCGCTCATTTAAAGTATCAAATATGATTTCTCGCTATAAAAACCCGTATATAATAGAAACACAGATTATCTCAATTTCAAAAGTTTTCAATCCAAAATTTCACTAATCATAAAACCACAAAGAAAAATGTATATGTCAGTTCAAGAAAATGAAGATTCAAGAGTAAAATTTTGTTATATAATTTCTCCTAGTCGCTCATTTAAAGTATCAAATATGATTTCTCGCTATAAAAACCCGTATATAATAGAAACACAGATTATCTCAATTTCAAAAGTTTTCAATCCAAAATTTCACTAATCATAAAACCACAAAGAAAAATGTATATGTCAGTTCAAGAAAATGAAGATTCAAGAGTAAAATTTTGTTATATAATTTCTCCTAGTCGCTCATTTAAAGTATCAAATATGATTTCTCGCTATAAAAACCCGTATATAATAGAAACACAGATTATCTCAATTTCAAAAGTTTTCAATCCAAAATTTCACTAATCATAAAACCACAAAGAAAAATGTATATGTCAGTTCAAGAAAATGAAGATTCAAGAGTAAAATTTTGTTATATAATTTCTCCTAGTCGCTCATTTAAAGTATCAAATATGATTTCTCGCTATAAAAACCCGTATATAATAGAAACACAGATTATCTCAATTTCAAAAGTTTTCAATCCAAAATTTCACTAATCATAAAACCACAAAGAAAAATGTATATGTCAGTTCAAGAAAATGAAGATTCAAGAGTAAAATTTTGTTATGTAATTTATCCTAGTCGCTCATTTAAAGTATCAAATATGATTTCTCGCTATAAAAACCCGTATATAATAGAAACACAGATTATCTCAATTTCAAAAGTTTTCAATCCAAAATTTCACTAATCATAAAACCACAAAGAAAAATGTATATGTCAGTTCAAGAAAATGAAGATTCAAGAGTAAAATATTGTTATGTAATTTCTCCTAGTCGCTCATTTAAAGTATCAAATATGATTTCTCGCTATAAAAACCCGTATATAATAGAAACACAGATTATCTCAATTTCAAAAGTTTTCAATCCAAAATTTCACTAATCATAAAACCACAAAGAAAAATGTATATGTCAGTTCAAGGAATTGAAGATTCAAGAGTAAAATTTTGTTATATAATTTCTCCTAGTCGCTCATTTAAAGTATCAAATATGATTTCTCGCTATAAAAACCCGTATATAATAGAAACACAGATTATCTCAATTTCAAAAGTTTTCAATCCAAAATTTCACTAATCATAAAACCACAAAGAAAAATGTATATGTCAGTTCAAGAAAATGAAGATTCAAGAGTAAAATTTTGTTATATAATTTCTCCTAGTCGCTCATTTAAAGTATCAAATATGATTTCTCGCTATAAAAACCCGTATATAATAGAAACACAGATTATCTCAATTTCAAAAGTTTTCAATCCAAAATTTCACTAATCATAAAACCACAAAGAAAAATGTATATATCAGTTCAAGAAAATGAAGATTCAAGAGTAAAATTTTGTTATATAATTTCTCCTAGTCGCTCATTTAAAGTATCAAATATGATTTCTCGCTATAAAAACCCGTATATAATAGAAACACAGATTATCTCAATTTCAAAAGTTTTCAATCCAAAATTTCACTAATCATAAAACCACAAAGAAAAATGTATATGTCAGTTCAAGAAAATGAAGATTCAAGAGTAAAATTTTGTTATATAATTTCTCCTAGTCGCTCATTTAAAGTATCAAATATGATTTCTCGCTATAAAAACCCGTATATAATAGAAACACAGATTATCTCAATTTCAAAAGTTTTCAATCCAAAATTTCACTAATCATAAAACCACAAAGAAAAATGTATATGTCAGTTCAAGAAAATGAAGATTCAAGAGTAAAATTTTGTTATATAATTTCTCCTAGTCGCTCATTTAAAGTATCAAATATGATTTCTCGCTATAAAAACCCGTATATAATAGAAACACAGATTATCTCAATTTCAAAAGTTTTCAATCCAAAATTTCACTAATCATAAAACCACAAAGAAAAATGTATATATCAGATCAAGAAAATGAAGATTCAAGAGTAAAATTTTGTTATGTAATTTCTCCTAGTCGCTCATTTAAAGTATCAAATATGATTTCTCGCTATAAAAACCCGTATATAATAGAAACACAGATTATCTCAATTTCAAAAGTTTTCAATCCAAAATTTCACTAATCATAAAACCACAAAGAAAAATGTATATGTCAGTTCAAGAAAATGAAGATTCAAGAGTAAAATTTTGTTATGTAATTTATCCTAGTCGCTCATTTAAAGTATCAAATATGATTTCTCGCTATAAAAACCCGTATATAATAGAAACACAGATTATCTCAATTTCAAAAGTTTTCAATCCAAAATTTCACTAATCATAAAACCACAAAGAAAAATGTATATGTCAGTTCAAGAAAATGAAGATTCAAGAGTAAAATTTTGTTATATAATTTCTCCTAGTCGCTCATTTAAAGTATCAAATATGATTTCTCGCTATAAAAACCCGTATATAATAGAAACACAGATTATCTCAATTTCAAAAGTTTTCAATCCAAAATTTCACTAATCATAAAACCACAAAGAAAAATGTATATGTCAGTTCAAGAAAATGAAGATTCAAGAGTAAAATTTTGTTATATAATTTCTCCTAGTCGCTCATTTAAAGTATCAAATATGATTTCTCGCTATAAAAACCCGTATATAATAGAAACACAGATTATCTCAATTTCAAAAGTATTCAATCCAAAATTTCACTAATCATAAAACCACAAAGAAAAATGTATATGTCAGTTCAAGAAAATGAAGATTCAAGAGTAAAATTTTGTTATATAATTTCTCCTAGTCGCTCATTTAAAGTATCAAATATGATTTCTCGCTATAAAAACCCGTATATAATAGAAACACAGATTATCTCAATTTCAAAAGTTTTCAATCCAAAATTTCACTAATCATTAAACCACAAAGAAAAATGTATATGTCAGTTCAAGAAAATGAAGATTCAAGAGTAAAATTTTGTTATGTAATTTCTCCTAGTCGCTCATTTAAAGTATCAAATATGATTTCTCGCTATAAAAACCCGTATATAATAGAAACACAGATTATCTCAATTTCAAAAGTTTTCAATCCAAAATTTCACTAATCATAAAACCACAAAGAAAAATGTATATGTCAGTTCAAGAAAATGAAGATTCAAGAGTAAAATTTTGTTATATAATTTCTCCTAGTCGCTCATTTAAAGTATCAAATATGATTTCTCGCTATAAAAACCCGTATATAATAGAAACACAGATTATCTCAATTTCAAAAGTTTTCAATCCAAAATTTCACTAATCATAAAACCACAAAGAAAAATGTATATGTCAGTTCAAGAAAATGAAGATTCAAGAGTAAAATTTTGTTATGTAATTTCTCCTAGTCGCTCATTTAAAGTATCAAATATGATTTCTCGCTATAAAAACCCGTATATAATAGAAACACAGATTATCTCAATTTCAAAAGTTTTCAATCCAAAATTTCACTAATCATAAAACCACAAAGAAAAATGTATATGTCAGTTCAAGAAAATGAAGATTCAAGAGTAAAATTTTGTTATATAATTTCTCCTAGTCGCTCATTTAAAGTATCAAATATGATTTCTCGCTATAAAAACCCGTATATAATAGAAACACAGATTATCTCAATTTCAAAAGTTTTCAATCCAAAATTTCACTAATCATAAAACCACAAAGAAAAATGTATATGTCAGTTCAAGAAAATGAAGATTCAAGAGTAAAATTTTGTTATATAATTTCTCCTAGTCGCTCATTTAAAGTATCAAATATGATTTCTCGCTATAAAAACCCGTATATAATAGAAACACAGATTATCTCAATTTCAAAAGTTTTCAATCCAAAATTTCACTAATCATAAAACCACAAAGAAAAATGTATATGTCAGTTCAAGAAAATGAAGATTCAAGAGTAAAATTTTGTTATATAATTTCTCCTAGTCGCTCATTTAAAGTATCAAATATGATTTCTCGATATAAAAACCCGTATATAATAGAAACACAGATTATCTCAATTTCAAAAGTTTTCAATCCAAAATTTCACTAATCATAAAACCACAAAGAAAAATGTATATGTCAGTTCAAGAAAATGAAGATTCAAGAGTAAAATTTTGTTATGTAATTTATCCTAGTCGCTCATTTAAAGTATCAAATATGATTTCTCGCTATAAAAACCCGTATATAATAGAAACACAGATTATCTCAATTTCAAAAGTTTTCAATCCAAAATTTCACTAATCATAAAACCACAAAGAAAAATGTATATATCAGTTCAAGAAAATGAAGATTCAAGAGTAAAATTTTGTTATATAATTTCTCCTAGTCGCTCATTTAAAGTATCAAATATGATTTCTCGCTATAAAAACCCGTATATAATAGAAACACAGATTATCTCAATTTCAAAAGTTTTCAATCCAAAATTTCACTAATCATAAAACCACAAAGAAAAATGTATATGTCAGTTCAAGAAAATGAAGATTCAAGAGTAAAATTTTGTTATATAATTTCTCCTAGTCGCTCATTTAAAGTATCAAATATGATTTCTCGCTATAAAAACCCGTATATAATAGAAACACAGATTATCTCAATTTCAAAAGTTTTCAATCCAAAATTTCACTAATCATAAAACCACAAAGAAAAATGTATATGTCAGTTCAAGAAAATGAAGATTCAAGAGTAAAATTTTGTTATGTAATTTATCCTAGTCGCTCATTTAAAGTATCAAATATGATTTCTCGCTATAAAAACCCGTATATAATAGAAACACAGATTATCTCAATTTCAAAAGTTTTCAATCCAAAATTTCACTAATCATAAAACCACAAAGAAAAATGTATATATCAGTTCAAGAAAATGAAGATTCAAGAGTAAAATTTTGTTATGTAATTTCTCCTAGTCGCTCATTTAAAGTATCAAATATGATTTCTCGCTATAAAAACCCGTATATAATAGAAACACAGATTATCTCAATTTCAAAAGTTTTCAATCCAAAATTTCACTAATCATAAAACCACAAAGAAAAATGTATATGTCAGTTCAAGAAAATGAAGATTCAAGAGTAAAATTTTGTTATGTAATTTATCCTAGTCGCTCATTTAAAGTATCAAATATGATTTCTCGCTATAAAAACCCGTATATAATAGAAACACAGATTATCTCAATTTCAAAAGTTTTCAATCCAAAATTTCACTAATCATAAAACCACAAAGAAAAATGTATATATCAGTTCAAGAAAATGAAGATTCAAGAGTAAAATTTTGTTATATAATTTCTCCTAGTCGCTCATTTAAAGTATCAAATATGATTTCTCGCTATAAAAACCCGTATATAATAGAAACACAGATTATCTCAATTTCAAAAGTTTTCAATCCAAATTTTCACTAATCATAAAACCACAAAGAAAAATGTATATGTCAGTTCAAGAAAATGAAGATTCAAGAGTAAAATTTTGTTATATAATTTCTCCTAGTCGCTCATTTAAAGTATCAAATATGATTTCTCGCTATAAAAACCCGTATATAATAGAAACACAGATTATCTCAATTTCAAAAGTTTTCAATCCAAAATTTCACTAATCATAAAACCACAAAGAAAAATGTATATGTCAGTTCAAGAAAATGAAGATTCAAGAGTAAAATTTTGTTATGTAATTTCTCCTAGTCGCTCATTTAAAGTATCAAATATGATTTCTCGCTATAAAAACCCGTATATAATAGAAACACAGATTATCTCAATTTCAAAAGTTTTCAATCCAAAATTTCACTAATCATAAAACCACAAAGAAAAATGTATATGTCAGTTCAAGAAAATGAAGATTCAAGAGTAAAATTTTGTTATATAATTTCTCCTAGTCGCTCATTTAAAGTATCAAATATGATTTCTCGCTATAAAAACCCGTATATAATAGAAACACAGATTATCTCAATTTCAAAAGTTTTCAATCCAAAATTTCACTAATCATAAAACCACAAAGAAAAATGTATATGTCAGTTCAAGAAAATGAAGATTCAAGAGTAAAATTTTGTTATGTAATTTATCCTAGTCGCTCATTTAAAGTATCAAATATGATTTCTCGCTATAAAAACCCGTATATAATAGAAACACAGATTATCTCAATTTCAAAAGTTTTCAATCCAAAATTTCACTAATCATAAAACCACAAAGAAAAATGTATATATCAGTTCAAGAAAATGAAGATTCAAGAGTAAAATTTTGTTATATAATTTCTCCTAGTCGCTCATTTAAAGTATCAAATATGATTTCTCGCTATAAAAACCCGTATATAATAGAAACACAGATTATCTCAATTTCAAAAGTTTTCAATCCAAAATTTCACTAATCATAAAACCACAAAGAAATATGTATATGTCAGTTCAAGAAAATGAAGATTCAAGAGTAAAATTTTGTTATATAATTTCTCCTAGTCGCTCATTTAAAGTATCAAATATGATTTCTCGCTATAAAAACCCGTATATAATAGAAACACAGATTATCTCAATTTCAAAAGTTTTCAATCCAAAATTTCACTAATCATAAAACCACAAAGAAAAATGTATATGTCAGTTCAAGAAAATGAAGATTCAAGAGTAAAATTTTGTTATGTAATTTATCCTAGTCGCTCATTTAAAGTATCAAATATGATTTCTCGCTATAAAAACCCGTATATAATAGAAACACAGATTATCTCAATTTCAAAAGTTTTCAATCCAAAATTTCACTAATCATAAAACCACAAAGAAAAATGTATATATCAGTTCAAGAAAATGAAGATTCAAGAGTAAAATTTTGTTATGTAATTTCTCCTAGTCGCTCATTTAAAGTATCAAATATGATTTCTCGCTATAAAAACCCGTATATAATAGAAACACAGATTATCTCAATTTCAAAAGTTTTCAATCCAAAATTTCACTAATCATAAAACCACAAAGAAAAATGTATATGTCAGTTCAAGAAAATGAAGATTCAAGAGTAAAATTTTGTTATGTAATTTATCCTAGTCGCTCATTTAAAGTATCAAATATGATTTCTCGCTATAAAAACCCGTATATAATAGAAACACAGATTATCTCAATTTCAAAAGTTTTCAATCCAAAATTTCACTAATCATAAAACCACAAAGAAAAATGTATATATCAGTTCAAGAAAATGAAGATTCAAGAGTAAAATTTTGTTAAATAATTTCTCCTAGTCGCTCATTTAAAGTATCAAATATGATTTCTCGCTATAAAAACCCGTATATAATAGAAACACAGATTATCTCAATTTCAAAAGTTTTCAATCCAAAATTTCACTAATCATAAAACCACAAAGAAAAATGTATATGTCAGTTCAAGAAAATGAAGATTCAAGAGTAAAATTTTGTTATATAATTTCTCCTAGTCGCTCATTTAAAGTATCAAATATGATTTCTCGCTATAAAAACCCGTATATAATAGAAACACAGATTATCTCAATTTCAAAAGTTTTCAATCCAAAATTTCACTAATCATAAAACCACAAAGAAAAATGTATATGTCAGTTCAAGAAAATGAAGATTCAAGAGTAAAATTTTGTTATGTAATTTATCCTAGTCGCTCATTTAAAGTATCAAATATGATTTCTCGCTATAAAAACCCGTATATAATAGAAACACAGATTATCTCAATTTCAAAAGTTTTCAATCCAAAATTTCACTAATCATAAAACCACAAAGAAAAATGTATATATCAGTTCAAGAAAATGAAGATTCAAGAGTAAAATTTTGTTATGTAATTTCTCCTAGTCGCTCATTTAAAGTATCAAATATTATTTCTCGCTATAAAAACCCGTATATAATAGAAACACAGATTATCTCAATTTCAAAAGTTTTCAATCCAAAATTTCACTAATCATAAAACCACAAAGAAAAATGTATATGTCAGTTCAAGGAATTGAAGATTCAAGAGTAAAATTTTGTTATATAATTTCTCCTAGTCGCTCATTTAAAGTATCAAATATGATTTCTCGCTATAAAAACCCGTATATAATAGAAACACAGATTATCTCAATTTCAAAAGTTTTCAATCCAAAATTTCACTAATCATAAAACCACAAAGAAAAATGTATATGTCAGTTCAAGAAAATGAAGATTCAAGAGTAAAATTTTGTTATATAATTTCTCCTAGTCGCTCATTTAAAGTATCAAATATGATTTCTCGCTATAAAAACCCGTATATAATAGAAACACAGATTATCTCAATTTCAAAAGTTTTCAATCCAAAATTTCACTAATCATAAAACCACAAAGAAAAATGTATATATCAGTTCAAGAAAATGAAGATTCAAGAGTAAAATTTTGTTATATAATTTCTCCTAGTCGCTCATTTAAAGTATCAAATATGATTTCTCGCTATAAAAACCCGTATATAATAGAAACACAGATTATCTCAATTTCAAAAGTTTTCAATCCAAATTTTCACTAATCATAAAACCACAAAGAAAAATGTATATGTCAGTTCAAGAAAATGAAGATTCAAGAGTAAAATTTTGTTATATAATTTCTCCTAGTCGCTCATTTAAAGTATCAAATATGATTTCTCGCTATAAAAACCCGTATATAATAGAAACACAGATTATCTCAATTTCAAAAGTTTTCAATCCAAAATTTCACTAATCATAAAACCACAAAGAAAAATGTATATGTCAGTTCAAGAAAATGAAGATTCAAGAGTAAAATTTTGTTATGTAATTTCTCCTAGTCGCTCATTTAAAGTATCAAATATGATTTCTCGCTATAAAAACCCGTATATAATAGAAACACAGATTATCTCAATTTCAAAAGTTTTCAATCCAAAATTTCACTAATCATAAAACCACAAAGAAAAATGTATATGTCAGTTCAAGAAAATGAAGATTCAAGAGTAAAATTTTGTTATATAATTTCTCCTAGTCGCTCATTTAAAGTATCAAATATGATTTCTCGCTATAAAAACCCGTATATAATAGAAACACAGATTATCTCAATTTCAAAAGTTTTCAATCCAAAATTTCACTAATCATAAAACCACAAAGAAAAATGTATATGTCAGTTCAAGAAAATGAAGATTCAAGAGTAAAATTTTGTTATATAATTTCTCCTAGTCGCTCATTTAAAGTATCAAATATGATTTCTCGCTATAAAAACCCGTATATAATAGAAACACAGATTATCTCAATTTCAAAAGTTTTCAATCCAAAATTTCACTAATCATAAAACCACAAAGAAAAATGTATATGTCAGTTCAAGAAAATGAAGATTCAAGAGTAAAATTTTGTTATATAATTTCTCCTAGTCGCTCATTTAAAGTATCAAATATGATTTCTCGCTATAAAAACCCGTATATAATAGAAACACAGATTATCTCAATTTCAAAAGTTTTCAATCCAAAATTTCACTAATCATAAAACCACAAAGAAAAATGTATATGTCAGTTCAAGAAAATGAAGATTCAAGAGTAAAATTTTGTTATGTAATTTATCCTAGTCGCTCATTTAAAGTATCAAATATGATTTCTCGCTATAAAAACCCGTATATAATAGAAACACAGATTATCTCAATTTCAAAAGTTTTCAATCCAAAATTTCACTAATCATAAAACCACAAAGAAAAATGTATATATCAGTTCAAGAAAATGAAGATTCAAGAGTAAAATTTTGTTATATAATTTCTCCTAGTCGCTCATTTAAAGTATCAAATATGATTTCTCGCTATAAAAACCCGTATATAATAGAAACACAGATTATCTCAATTTCAAAAGTTTTCAATCCAAAATTTCACTAATCATAAAACCACAAAGAAAAATGTATATGTCAGTTCAAGAAAATGAAGATTCAAGAGTAAAATTTTGTTATATAATTTCTCCTAGTCGCTCATTTAAAGTATCAAATATGATTTCTCGCTATAAAAACCCGTATATAATAGAAACACAGATTATCTCAATTTCAAAAGTTTTCAATCCAAAATTTCACTAATCATAAAACCACAAAGAAAAATGTATATGTCAGTTCAAGAAAATGAAGATTCAAGAGTAAAATTTTGTTATGTAATTTATCCTAGTCGCTCATTTAAAGTATCAAATATGATTTCTCGCTATAAAAACCCGTATATAATAGAAACACAGATTATCTCAATTTCAAAAGTTTTCAATCCAAAATTTCACTAATCATAAAACCACAAAGAAAAATGTATATATCAGTTCAAGAAAATGAAGATTCAAGAGTAAAATTTTGTTATGTAATTTCTCCTAGTCGCTCATTTAAAGTATCAAATATGATTTCTCGCTATAAAAACCCGTATATAATAGAAACACAGATTATCTCAATTTCAAAAGTTTTCAATCCAAAATTTCACTAATCATAAAACCACAAAGAAAAATGTATATGTCAGTTCAAGAAAATGAAGATTCAAGAGTAAAATTTTGTTATGTAATTTATCCTAGTCGCTCATTTAAAGTATCAAATATGATTTCTCGCTATAAAAACCCGTATATAATAGAAACACAGATTATCTCAATTTCAAAAGTTTTCAATCCAAAATTTCACTAATCATAAAACCACAAAGAAAAATGTATATATCAGTTCAAGAAAATGAAGATTCAAGAGTAAAATTTTGTTAAATAATTTCTCCTAGTCGCTCATTTAAAGTATCAAATATGATTTCTCGCTATAAAAACCCGTATATAATAGAAACACAGATTATCTCAATTTCAAAAGTTTTCAATCCAAAATTTCACTAATCATAAAACCACAAAGAAAAATGTATATGTCAGTTCAAGAAAATGAAGATTCAAGAGTAAAATTTTGTTATATAATTTCTCCTAGTCGCTCATTTAAAGTATCAAATATGATTTCTCGCTATAAAAACCCGTATATAATAGAAACACAGATTATCTCAATTTCAAAAGTTTTCAATCCAAAATTTCACTAATCATAAAACCACAAAGAAAAATGTATATGTCAGTTCAAGAAAATGAAGATTCAAGAGTAAAATTTTGTTATGTAATTTATCCTAGTCGCTCATTTAAAGTATCAAATATGATTTCTCGCTATAAAAACCCGTATATAATAGAAACACAGATTATCTCAATTTCAAAAGTTTTCAATCCAAAATTTCACTAATCATAAAACCACAAAGAAAAATGTATATATCAGTTCAAGAAAATGAAGATTCAAGAGTAAAATTTTGTTATGTAATTTCTCCTAGTCGCTCATTTAAAGTATCAAATATTATTTCTCGCTATAAAAACCCGTATATAATAGAAACACAGATTATCTCAATTTCAAAAGTTTTCAATCCAAAATTTCACTAATCATAAAACCACAAAGAAAAATGTATATGTCAGTTCAAGGAATTGAAGATTCAAGAGTAAAATTTTGTTATATAATTTCTCCTAGTCGCTCATTTAAAGTATCAAATATGATTTCTCGCTATAAAAACCCGTATATAATAGAAACACAGATTATCTCAATTTCAAAAGTTTTCAATCCAAAATTTCACTAATCATAAAACCACAAAGAAAAATGTATATGTCAGTTCAAGAAAATGAAGATTCAAGAGTAAAATTTTGTTATATAATTTCTCCTAGTCGCTCATTTAAAGTATCAAATATGATTTCTCGCTATAAAAACCCGTATATAATAGAAACACAGATTATCTCAATTTCAAAAGTTTTCAATCCAAAATTTCACTAATCATAAAACCACAAAGAAAAATGTATATATCAGTTCAAGAAAATGAAGATTCAAGAGTAAAATTTTGTTATATAATTTCTCCTAGTCGCTCATTTAAAGTATCAAATATGATTTCTCGCTATAAAAACCCGTATATAATAGAAACACAGATTATCTCAATTTCAAAAGTTTTCAATCCAAAATTTCACTAATCATAAAACCACAAAGAAAAATGTATATGTCAGTTCAAGAAAATGAAGATTCAAGAGTAAAATTTTGTTATATAATTTCTCCTAGTCGCTCATTTAAAGTATCAAATATGATTTCTCGCTATAAAAACCCGTATATAATAGAAACACAGATTATCTCAATTTCAAAAGTTTTCAATCCAAAATTTCACTAATCATAAAACCACAAAGAAAAATGTATATGTCAGTTCAAGAAAATGAAGATTCAAGAGTAAAATTTTGTTATATAATTTCTCCTAGTCGCTCATTTAAAGTATCAAATATGATTTCTCGCTATAAAAACCCGTATATAATAGAAACACAGATTATCTCAATTTCAAAAGTTTTCAATCCAAAATTTCACTAATCATAAAACCACAAAGAAAAATGTATATATCAGTTCAAGAAAATGAAGATTCAAGAGTAAAATTTTGTTATGTAATTTCTCCTAGTCGCTCATTTAAAGTATCAAATATGATTTCTCGCTATAAAAACCCGTATATAATAGAAACACAGATTATCTCAATTTCAAAAGTTTTCAATCCAAAATTTCACTAATCATAAAACCACAAAGAAAAATGTATATGTCAGTTCAAGAAAATGAAGATTCAAGAGTAAAATTTTGTTATATAATTTCTCCTAGTCGCTCATTTAAAGTATCAAATATGATTTCTCGCTATAAAAACCCGTATATAATAGAAACACAGATTATCTCAATTTCAAAAGTTTTCAATCCAAAATTTCACTAATCATAAAACCACAAAGAAAAATGTATATGTCAGTTCAAGAAAATGAAGATTCAAGAGTAAAATTTTGTTATATAATTTCTCCTAGTCGCTCATTTAAAGTATCAAATATGATTTCTCGCTATAAAAACCCGTATATAATAGAAACACAGATTATCTCAATTTCAAAAGTTTTCAATCCAAAATTTCACTAATCATAAAACCACAAAGAAAAATGTATATGTCAGTTCAAGAAAATGAAGATTCAAGAGTAAAATTTTGTTATATAATTTCTCCTAGTCGCTCATTTAAAGTATCAAATATGATTTCTCGCTATAAAAACCCGTATATAATAGAAACACAGATTATCTCAATTTCAAAAGTTTTCAATCCAAAATTTCACTAATCATTAAACCACAAAGAAAAATGTATATGTCAGTTCAAGAAAATGAAGATTCAAGAGTAAAATTTTGTTATGTAATTTCTCCTAGTCGCTCATTTAAAGTATCAAATATGATTTCTCGCTATAAAAACCCGTATATAATAGAAACACAGATTATCTCAATTTCAAAAGTTTTCAATCCAAAATTTCACTAATCATAAAACCACAAAGAAAAATGTATATGTCAGTTCAAGAAAATGAAGATTCAAGAGTAAAATTTTGTTATATAATTTCTCCTAGTCGCTCATTTAAAGTATCAAATATGATTTCTCGCTATAAAAACCCGTATATAATAGAAACACAGATTATCTCAATTTCAAAAGTTTTCAATCCAAAATTTCACTAATCATAAAACCACAAAGAAAAATGTATATGTCAGTTCAAGAAAATGAAGATTCAAGAGTAAAATTTTGTTATATAATTTCTCCTAGTCGCTCATTTAAAGTATCAAATATGATTTCTCGCTATAAAAACCCGTATATAATAGAAACACAGATTATCTCAATTTCAAAAGTTTTCAATCCAAAATTTCACTAATCATAAAACCACAAAGAAAAATGTATATGTCAGTTCAAGAAAATGAAGATTCAAGAGTAAAATTTTGTTATATAATTTCTCCTAGTCGCTCATTTAAAGTATCAAATATGATTTCTCGCTATAAAAACCCGTATATAATAGAAACACAGATTATCTCAATTTCAAAAGTTTTCAATCCAAAATTTCACTAATCATAAAACCACAAAGAAAAATGTATATGTCAGTTCAAGAAAATGAAGATTCAAGAGTAAAATTTTGTTATATAATTTCTCCTAGTCGCTCATTTAAAGTATCAAATATGATTTCTCGCTATAAAAACCCGTATATAATAGAAACACAGATTATCTCAATTTCAAAAGTTTTCAATCCAAAATTTCACTAATCATAAAACCACAAAGAAAAATGTATATGTCAGTTCAAGAAAATGAAGATTCAAGAGTAAAATTTTGTTATATAATTTCTCCTAGTCGCTCATTTAAAGTATCAAATATGATTTCTCGCTATAAAAACCCGTATATAATAGAAACACAGATTATCTCAATTTCAAAAGTTTTCAATCCAAAATTTCACTAATCATAAAACCACAAAGAAAAATGTATATGTCAGTTCAAGAAAATGAAGATTCAAGAGTAAAATTTTGTTATATAATTTCTCCTAGTCGCTCATTTAAAGTATCAAATATGATTTCTCGCTATAAAAACCCGTATATAATAGAAACACAGATTATCTCAATTTCAAAAGTTTTCAATCCAAAATTTCACTAATCATAAAACCACAAAGAAAAATGTATATGTCAGTTCAAGAAAATGAAGATTCAAGAGTAAAATTTTGTTATATAATTTCTCCTAGTCGCTCATTTAAAATATCAAATATGATTTCTCGCTATAAAAACCCGTATATAATAGAAACACAGATTATCTCAATTTCAAAAGTTTTCAATCCAAAATTTCACTAATCATAAAACCACAAAGAAAAATGTATATGTCAGTTCAAGAAAATGAAGATTCAAGAGTAAAATTTTGTTATATAATTACTCCTAGTCGCTCATTTAAAGTATCAAATATGATTTCTCGCTATAAAAACCCGTATATAATAGAAACACAGATTATCTCAATTTCAAAAGTTTTCAATCCAAAATTTCACTAATCATAAAACCACAAAGTAAAATGTATATGTCAGTTCAAGAAAATGAAGATTCAAGAGTAAAATTTTGTTATATAATTTCTCCTAGTCGCTCATTTAAAGTATCAAATATGATTTCTCGCTATAAAAACCCGTATATAATAGAAACACAGATTATCTCAATTTCAAAAGTTTTCAATCCAAAATTTCACTAATCATAAAACCACAAAGAAAAATGTATATGTCAGTTCAAGAAAATGAAGATTCAAGAGTAAAATTTTGTTATGTAATTTCTCCTAGTCGCTCATTTAAAGTATCAAATATGATTTCTCGCTATAAAAACCCGTATATAATAGAAACACAGATTATCTCAATTTCAAAAGTTTTCAATCCAAAATTTCACTAATCATAAAACCACAAAGAAAAATGTATATGTCAGTTCAAGAAAATGAAGATTCAAGAGTAAAATTTTGTTATATAATTTCTCCTAGTCGCTCATTTAAAATATCAAATATGATTTCTCGCTATAAAAACCCGTATATAATAGAAACACAGATTATCTCAATTTCAAAAGTTTTCAATCCAAAATTTCACTAATCATAAAACCACAAAGAAAAATGTATATGTCAGTTCAAGAAAATGAAGATTCAAGAGTAAAATTTTGTTATATAATTTCTCCTAGTCGCTCATTTAAAATATCAAATATGATTTCTCGCTATAAAAACCCGTATATAATAGAAACACAGATTATCTCAATTTCAAAAGTTTTCAATCCAAAATTTCACTAATCATAAAACCACAAAGAAAAATGTATATGTCAGTTCAAGAAAATGAAGATTCAAGAGTAAAATTTTGTTATATAATTTCTCCTAGTCGCTCATTTAAAATATCAAATATGATTTCTCGCTATAAAAACCCGTATATAATAGAAACACAGATTATCTCAATTTCAAAAGTTTTCAATCCAAAATTTCACTAATCATAAAACCACAAAGAAAAATGTATATGTCAGTTCAAGAAAATGAAGATTCAAGAGTAAAATTTTGTTATATAATTTCTCCTAGTCGCTCATTTAAAATATCAAATATGATTTCTCGCTATAAAAACCCGTATATAATAGAAACACAGATTATCTCAATTTCAAAAGTTTTCAATCCAAAATTTCACTAATCATAAAACCACAAAGAAAAATGTATATGTCAGTTCAAGAAAATGAAGATTCAAGAGTAAAATTTTGTTATATAATTTCTCCTAGTCGCTCATTTAAAGTATCAAATATGATTTCTCGCTATAAAAACCCGTATATAATAGAAACACAGATTATCTCAATTTCAAAAGTTTTCAATCCAAAATTTCACTAATCATAAAACCACAAAGAAAAATGTATATGTCAGTTCAAGAAAATGAAGATTCAAGAGTAAAATTTTGTTATATAATTTCTCCTAGTCGCTCATTTAAAGTATCAAATATGATTTCTCGCTATAAAAACCCGTATATAATAGAAACACAGATTATCTCAATTTCAAAAGTTTTCAATCCAAAATTACACTAATCATAAAACCACAAAGAAAAATGTATATGTCAGTTCAAGAAAATGAAGATTCAAGAGTAAAATTTTGTTATGTAATTTCTCCTAGTCGCTCATTTAAAGTATCAAATATGATTTCTCGCTATAAAAACCCGTATATAATAGAAACACAGATTATCTCAATTTCAAAAGTTTTCAATCCAAAATTTCACTAATCATAAAACCACAAAGAAAAATGTATATGTCAGTTCAAGAAAATGAAGATTCAAGAGTAAAATTTTGTTATATAATTTCTCCTAGTCGCTCATTTAAAGTATCAAATATGATTTCTCGCTATAAAAACCCGTATATAATAGAAACACAGATTATCTCAATTTCAAAAGTTTTCAATCCAAAATTTCACTAATCATAAAACCACAAAGAAAAATGTATATGTCAGTTCAAGAAAATGAAGATTCAAGAGTAAAATTTTGTTATATAATTTCTCCTAGTCGCTCATTTAAAGTATCAAATATGATTTCTCGCTATAAAAACCCGTATATAATAGAAACACAGATTATCTCAATTTCAAAAGTTTTCAATCCAAAATTTCACTAATCATAAAACCACAAAGAAAAATGTATATGTCAGTTCAAGAAAATAAAGATTCAAGAGTAAAATTTTGTTATATAATTTCTCCTAGTCGCTCATTTAAAGTATCAAATATGATTTCTCGCTATAAAAACCCGTATATAATAGAAACACAGATTATCTCAATTTCAAAAGTTTTCAATCCAAAATTTCACTAATCATAAAACCACAAAGAAAAATGTATATGTCAGTTCAAGAAAATGAAGATTCAAGAGTAAAATTTTGTTATATAATTTCTCCTAGCCGCTCATTTAAAATATCAAATATGATTTCTCGCTATAAAAACCCGTATATAATAGAAACACAGATTATCTCAATTTCAAAAGTTTTCAATCCAAAATTTCACTAATCATAAAACCACAAAGAAAAATGTATATGTCAGTTCAAGAAAATGAAGATTCAAGAGTAAAATTTTGTTATATAATTTCTCCTAGTCGCTCATTTAAAGTATCAAATATGATTTCTCGCTATAAAAACCCGTATATAATAGAAACACAGATTATCTCAATTTCAAAAGTTTTCAATCCAAAATTTCACTAATCATAAAACCACAAAGAAAAATATATATGTCAGTTCAAGAAAATGAAGATTCAAGAGTAAAATTTTGTTATATAATTTCTCCTAGTCGCTCATTTAAAATATCAAATATGATTTCTCGCTATAAAAACCCGTATATAATAGAAACACAGATTATCTCAATTTCAAAAGTTTTCAATCCAAAATTTCACTAATCATAAAACCACAAAGAAAAATGTATATGTCAGTCCAAGAAAATGAAGATTCAAGAGTAAAATTTTGTTATAACATTTCTCCTAGTCGCTCATTTAAAATATCAAATATGATTTCTCGCTATAAAAACCCGTATATAATAGAAACACAGATTATCTCAATTTCAAAAGTTTTCAATCCAAAATTACACTAATCATAAAACCACAAAGAAAAATGTATATGTCAGTTCAAGAAAATGAAGATTCAAGAGTAAAATTTTGTTATGTAATTTCTCCTAGTCGCTCATTTAAAGTATCAAATATGATTTCTCGCTATAAAAACCCGTATATAATAGAAACACAGATTATCTCAATTTCAAAAGTTTTCAATCCAAAATTTCACTAATCATAAAACCACAAAGAAAAATGTATATGTCAGTTCAAGAAAATGAAGATTCAAGAGTAAAATTTTGTTATATAATTTCTCCTAGTCGCTCATTTAAAGTATCAAATATGATTTCTCGCTATAAAAACCCGTATATAATAGAAACACAGATTATCTCAATTTCAAAAGTTTTCAATCCAAAATTTCACTAATCATAAAACCACAAAGAAAAATGTATATGTCAGTTCAAGAAAATGAAGATTCAAGAGTAAAATTTTGTTATATAATTTCTCCTAGTCGCTCATTTAAAGTATCAAATATGATTTCTCGCTATAAAAACCCGTATATAATAGAAACACAGATTATCTCAATTTCAAAAGTTTTCAATCCAAAATTTCACTAATCATAAAACCACAAAGAAAAATGTATATGTCAGTTCAAGAAAATAAAGATTCAAGAGTAAAATTTTGTTATATAATTTCTCCTAGTCGCTCATTTAAAGTATCAAATATGATTTCTCGCTATAAAAACCCGTATATAATAGAAACACAGATTATCTCAATTTCAAAAGTTTTCAATCCAAAATTTCACTAATCATAAAACCACAAAGAAAAATGTATATGTCAGTTCAAGAAAATGAAGATTCAAGAGTAAAATTTTGTTATATAATTTCTCCTAGCCGCTCATTTAAAATATCAAATATGATTTCTCGCTATAAAAACCCGTATATAATAGAAACACAGATTATCTCAATTTCAAAAGTTTTCAATCCAAAATTTCACTAATCATAAAACCACAAAGAAAAATGTATATGTCAGTTCAAGAAAATGAAGATTCAAGAGTAAAATTTTGTTATATAATTTCTCCTAGTCGCTCATTTAAAGTATCAAATATGATTTCTCGCTATAAAAACCCGTATATAATAGAAACACAGATTATCTCAATTTCAAAAGTTTTCAATCCAAAATTTCACTAATCATAAAACCACAAAGAAAAATATATATGTCAGTTCAAGAAAATGAAGATTCAAGAGTAAAATTTTGTTATATAATTTCTCCTAGTCGCTCATTTAAAATATCAAATATGATTTCTCGCTATAAAAACCCGTATATAATAGAAACACAGATTATCTCAATTTCAAAAGTTTTCAATCCAAAATTTCACTAATCATAAAACCACAAAGAAAAATGTATATGTCAGTCCAAGAAAATGAAGATTCAAGAGTAAAATTTTGTTATAACATTTCTCCTAGTCGCTCATTTAAAATATCAAATATGATTTCTCGCTATAAAAACCCGTATATAATAGAAACACAGATTATCTCAATTTCAAAAGTTTTCAATCCAAAATTTCACTAATCATAAAACCAAAAAGAAAAATGTATATGTCAGTTCAAGAAAATGAAGATTCAAGAGTAAAATTTTGTTATATAATTTCTCCTAGCCGCTCATTTAAAATATCAAATATGATTTCTCGCTATAAAAACCCGTATATAATAGAAACACAGATTATCTCAATTTCAAAAGTTTTCAATCCAAAATTTCACTAATCATAAAACCACAAAGAAAAATGTATATGTCAGTTCAAGAAAATGAAGATTCAAGAGTAAAATTTTGTTATATAATTTCTCCTAGTCGCTCATTTAAAGTATCAAATATGATTTCTCGCTATAAAAACCCGTATATAATAGAAACACAGATTATCTCAATTTCAAAAGTTTTCAATCCAAAATTCCACTAATCATAAAACCACAAAGAAAAATGTATATGTCAGTTCAAGAAAATGAAGATTCAAGAGTAAAATTTTGTTATATAATTTCTCCTAGTCGCTCATTTAAAGTATCAAATATGATTTCTCGCTATAAAAACCCGTATATAATAGAAACACAGATTATCTCAATTTCAAAAGTTTTCAATCCAAAATTTCACTAATCATAAAACCACAAAGAAAAATGTATATGTCAGTTCAAGAAAATGAAGATTCAAGAGTAAAATTTTGTTATATAATTTCTCCTAGTCGCTCATTTAAAGTATCAAATATGATTTCTCGCTATAAAAACCCGTATATAATAGAAACACAGATTATCTCAATTTCAAAAGTTTTCAATCCAAAATTTCACTAATCATAAAACCACAAAGAAAAATGTATATGTCAATTCAAGAAAATGAAGATTCAAGAGTAAAATTTTGTTATATAATTTCTCCTAGTCGCTCATTTAAAGTATCAAATATGATTTCTCGCTATAAAAACCCGTATATAATAGAAACACAGATTATCTCAATTTCAAAAGTTTTCAATCCAAAATTTCACTAATCATAAAACCACAAAGAAAAATGTATATGTCAGTTCAAGAAAATGAAGATTCAAGAGTAAAATTTTGTTATATAATTTCTCCTAGTCGCTCATTTAAAGTATCAAATATGATTTCTCGCTATAAAAACCCGTATATAATAGAAACACAGATTATCTCAATTTCAAAAGTTTTCAATCCAAAATTTCACTAATCATAAAACCACAAAGAAAAATGTATATGTCAGTTCAAGAAAATGAAGATTCAAGAGTAAAATTTTGTTATATAATTTCTCCTAGTCGCTCATTTAAAGTATCAAATATGATTTCTCGCTATAAAAACCCGTATATAATAGAAACACAGATTATCTCAATTTCAAAAGTTTTCAATCCAAAATTTCACTAATCATAAAACCACAAAGAAAAATGTATATGTCAATTCAAGAAAATGAAGATTCAAGAGTAAAATTTTGTTATATAATTTCTCCTAGTCGCTCATTTAAAATATCAAATATGATTTCTCGCTATAAAAACCCGTATATAATAGAAACACAGATTATCTCAATTTCAAAAGTTTTCAATCCAAAATTTCACTAATCATAAAACCACAAAGAAAAATGTATATGTCAGTTCAAGAAAATGAAGATTCAAGAGTAAAATTTTGTTATATAATTTCTCCTAGTCGCTCATTTAAAATATCAAATATGATTTCTCGCTATAAAAACCCGTATATAATAGAAACACAGATTATCTCAATTTCAAAAGTTTTCAATCCAAAATTTCACTAATCATAAAACCACAAAGAAAAATGTATATGTCAGTCCAAGAAAATGAAGATTCAAGAGTAAAATTTTGTTATAACATTTCTCCTAGTCGCTCATTTAAAATATCAAATATGATTTCTCGCTATAAAAACCCGTATATAATAGAAACACAGATTATCTCAATTTCAAAAGTTTTCAATCCAAAATTTCACTAATCATAAAACCACAAAGAAAAATATATATGTCAGTTCAAGAAAATGAAGATTCAAGAGTAAAATTTTGTTATATAATTTCTCCTAGTCGCTCATTTAAAATATCAAATATGATTTCTCGCTATAAAAACCCGTATATAATAGAAACACAGATTATCTCAATTTCAAAAGTTTTCAATCCAAAATTTCACTAATCATAAAACCACAAAGAAAAATGTATATGTCAGTCCAAGAAAATGAAGATTCAAGAGTAAAATTTTGTTATAACATTTCTCCTAGTCGCTCATTTAAAATATCAAATATGATTTCTCGCTATAAAAACCCGTATATAATAGAAACACAGATTATCTCAATTTCAAAAGTTTTCAATCCAAAATTTCACTAATCATAAAACCAAAAAGAAAAATGTATATGTCAGTTCAAGAAAATGAAGATTCAAGAGTAAAATTTTGTTATATAATTTCTCCTAGCCGCTCATTTAAAATATCAAATATGATTTCTCGCTATAAAAACCCGTATATAATAGAAACACAGATTATCTCAATTTCAAAAGTTTTCAATCCAAAATTTCACTAATCATAAAACCACAAAGAAAAATGTATATGTCAGTTCAAGAAAATGAAGATTCAAGAGTAAAATTTTGTTATATAATTTCTCCTAGCCGCTCATTTAAAATATCAAATATGATTTCTCGCTATAAAAACCCGTATATAATAGAAACACAGATTATCTCAATTTCAAAAGTTTTCAATCCAAAATTTCACTAATCATAAAACCACAAAGAAAAATGTATATGTCAGTTCAAGAAAATGAAGATTCAAGAGTAAAATTTTGTTATATAATTTCTCCTAGTCGCTCATTTAAAGTATCAAATATGATTTCTCGCTATAAAAACCCGTATATAATAGAAACACAGATTATCTCAATTTCAAAAGTTTTCAATCCAAAATTTCACTAATCATAAAACCACAAAGAAAAATGTATATGTCAGTTCAAGAAAATGAAGATTCAAGAGTAAAATTTTGTTATATAATTTCTCCTAGTCGCTCATTTAACGTATCAAATATGATTTCTCGCTATAAAAACCCGTATATAATAGAAACACAGATTATCTCAATTTCAAAAGTTTTCAATCCAAAATTTCACTAATCATAAAACCACAAAGAAAAATGTATATGTCAGTTCAAGAAAATGAAGATTCAAGAGTAAAATTTTGTTATATAATTTCTCCTAGTCGCTCATTTAAAGTATCAAATATGATTTCTCGCTATAAAAACCCGTATATAATAGAAACACAGATTATCTCAATTTCAAAAGTTTTCAATCCAAAATTTCACTAATCATAAAACCACAAAGAAAAATGTATATGTCAGTTCAAGAAAATGAAGATTCAAGAGTAAAATTTTGTTATATAATTTCTCCTAGTCGCTCATTTAAAATATCAAATATGATTTCTCGCTATAAAAACCCGTATATAATAGAAACACAGATTATCTCAATTTCAAAAGTTTTCAATCCAAAATTTCACTAATCATAAAACCACAAAGAAAAATGTATATGTCAGTTCAAGAAAATGAAGATTCAAGAGTAAAATTTTGTTATATAATTTCTCCTAGTCGCTCATTTAAAGTATCAAATATGATTTCTCGCTATAAAAACCCGTATATAATAGAAACACAGATTATCTCAATTTCAAAAGTTTTCAATCCAAAATTTCACTAATCATAAAACCACAAAGAAAAATGTATATGTCAGTTCAAGAAAATGAAGATTCAAGAGTAAAATTTTGTTATATAATTTCTCCTAGTCGCTCATTTAAAGTATCAAATATGATTTCTCGCTATAAAAACCCGTATATAATAGAAACACAGATTATCTCAATTTCAAAAGTTTTCAATCCAAAATTTCACTAATCATAAAACCACAAAGAAAAATGTATATGTCAGTTCAAGAAAATGAAGATTCAAGAGTAAAATTTTGTTATATAATTTCTCCTAGCCGCTCATTTAAAATATCAAATATGATTTCTCGCTATAAAAACCCGTATATAATAGAAACACAGATTATCTCAATTTCAAAAGTTTTCAATCCAAAATTTCACTAATCATAAAACCACAAAGAAAAATGTATATGTCAGTTCAAGAAAATGAAGATTCAAGAGTAAAATTTTGTTATATAATTTCTCCTAGTCGCTCATTTAAAGTATCAAATATGATTTCTCGCTATAAAAACCCGTATATAATAGAAACACAGATTATCTCAATTTCAAAAGTTTTCAATCCAAAATTTCACTAATCATAAAACCACAAAGAAAAATATATATGTCAGTTCAAGAAAATGAAGATTCAAGAGTAAAATTTTGTTATATAATTTCTCCTAGTCGCTCATTTAAAATATCAAATATGATTTCTCGCTATAAAAACCCGTATATAATAGAAACACAGATTATCTCAATTTCAAAAGTTTTCAATCCAAAATTTCACTAATCATAAAACCACAAAGAAAAATGTATATGTCAGTCCAAGAAAATGAAGATTCAAGAGTAAAATTTTGTTATAACATTTCTCCTAGTCGCTCATTTAAAATATCAAATATGATTTCTCGCTATAAAAACCCGTATATAATAGAAACACAGATTATCTCAATTTCAAAAGTTTTCAATCCAAAATTTCACTAATCATAAAACCAAAAAGAAAAATGTATATGTCAGTTCAAGAAAATGAAGATTCAAGAGTAAAATTTTGTTATATAATTTCTCCTAGCCGCTCATTTAAAATATCAAATATGATTTCTCGCTATAAAAACCCGTATATAATAGAAACACAGATTATCTCAATTTCAAAAGTTTTCAATCCAAAATTTCACTAATCATAAAACCACAAAGAAAAATGTATATGTCAGTTCAAGAAAATGAAGATTCAAGAGTAAAATTTTGTTATATAATTTCTCCTAGTCGCTCATTTAAAGTATCAAATATGATTTCTCGCTATAAAAACCCGTATATAATAGAAACACAGATTATCTCAATTTCAAAAGTTTTCAATCCAAAATTCCACTAATCATAAAACCACAAAGAAAAATGTATATGTCAGTTCAAGAAAATGAAGATTCAAGAGTAAAATTTTGTTATATAATTTCTCCTAGTCGCTCATTTAAAGTATCAAATATGATTTCTCGCTATAAAAACCCGTATATAATAGAAACACAGATTATCTCAATTTCAAAAGTTTTCAATCCAAAATTTCACTAATCATAAAACCACAAAGAAAAATGTATATGTCAGTTCAAGAAAATGAAGATTCAAGAGTAAAATTTTGTTATATAATTTCTCCTAGTCGCTCATTTAACGTATCAAATATGATTTCTCGCTATAAAAACCCGTATATAATAGAAACACAGATTATCTCAATTTCAAAAGTTTTCAATCCAAAATTTCACTAATCATAAAACCACAAAGAAAAATGTATATGTCAGTTCAAGAAAATGAAGATTCAAGAGTAAAATTTTGTTATATAATTTCTCCTAGTCGCTCATTTAAAGTATCAAATATGATTTCTCGCTATAAAAACCCGTATATAATAGAAACACAGATTATCTCAATTTCAAAAGTTTTCAATCCAAAATTTCACTAATCATAAAACCACAAAGAAAAATGTATATGTCAGTTCAAGAAAATGAAGATTCAAGAGTAAAATTTTGTTATATAATTTCTCCTAGTCGCTCATTTAAAATATCAAATATGATTTCTCGCTATAAAAACCCGTATATAATAGAAACACAGATTATCTCAATTTCAAAAGTTTTCAATCCAAAATTTCACTAATCATAAAACCACAAAGAAAAATGTATATGTCAGTTCAAGAAAATGAAGATTCAAGAGTAAAATTTTGTTATATAATTTCTCCTAGTCGCTCATTTAAAGTATCAAATATGATTTCTCGCTATAAAAACCCGTATATAATAGAAACACAGATTATCTCAATTTCAAAAGTTTTCAATCCAAAATTTCACTAATCATAAAACCACAAAGAAAAATGTATATGTCAGTTCAAGAAAATGAAGATTCAAGAGTAAAATTTTGTTATATAATTTCTCCTAGTCGCTCATTTAAAGTATCAAATATGATTTCTCGCTATAAAAACCCGTATATAATAGAAACACAGATTATCTCAATTTCAAAAGTTTTCAATCCAAAATTTCACTAATCATAAAACCACAAAGAAAAATGTATATGTCAGTTCAAGAAAATGAAGATTCAAGAGTAAAATTTTGTTATATAATTTCTCCTAGTCGCTCATTTAAAATATCAAATATGATTTCTCGCTATAAAAACCCGTATATAATAGAAACACAGATTATCTCAATTTCAAAAGTTTTCAATCCAAAATTTCACTAATCATAAAACCACAAAGAAAAATGTATATGTCAGTTCAAGAAAATGAAGATTCAAGAGTAAAATTTTGTTATGTAATTTCTCCTAGTCGCTCATTTAAAGTATCAAATATGATTTCTCGCTATAAAAACCCGTATATAATAGAAACACAGATTATCTCAATTTCAAAAGTTTTCAATCCAAAATTTCACTAATCATAAAACCACAAAGAAAAATGTATATGTCAGTTCAAGAAAATGAAGATTTAAGAGTAAAATTTTGTTATATAATTTCTCCTAGTCGCTCATTTAAAATATCAAATATGATTTCTCGCTATAAAAACCCGTATATAATAGAAACACAGATTATCTCAATTTCAAAAGTTTTCAATCCAAAATTTCACTAATCATAAAACCACAAAGAAAAATGTATATGTCAGTTCAAGAAAATGAATATTCAAGAGTAAAATTTTGTTATATAATTTCTCCTAGTCGCTCATTTAAAATATCAAATATGATTTCTCGCTATAAAAACCCGTATATAATAGAAACACAGATTATCTCAATTTCAAAAGTTTTCAATCCAAAATTTCACTAATCATAAAACCACAAAGAAAAATGTATATGTCAGTTCAAGAAAATGAAGATTCAAGAGTAAAATTTTGTTATATAATTTCTCCTAGTCGCTCATTTAAAGTATCAAATATGATTTCTCGCTATAAAAACCCGTATATAATAGAAACACAGATTATCTCAATTTCAAAAGTTTTCAATCCAAAATTTCACTAATCATAAAACCACAAAGAAAAATGTATATGTCAGTTCAAGAAAATGAAGATTCAAGAGTAAAATTTTGTTATATAATTTCTCCTAGTCGCTCATTTAAAGTATCAAATATGATTTCTCGCTATAAAAACCCGTATATAATAGAAACACAGATTATCTCAATTTCAAAAGTTTTCAATCCAAAATTTCACTAATCATAAAACCACAAAGAAAAATGTATATGTCAGTTCAAGAAAATGAAGATTCAAGAGTAAAATTTTGTTATATAATTTCTCCTAGTCGCTCATTTAAAGTATCAAATATGATTTCTCGCTATAAAAACCCGTATATAATAGAAACACAGATTATCTCAATTTCAAAAGTTTTCAATCCAAAATTTCACTAATCATAAAACCACAAAGAAAAATGTATATGTCAGTTCAAGAAAATGAAGATTCAAGAGTAAAATTTTGTTATATAATTTCTCCTAGTCGCTCATTTAAAATATCAAATATGATTTCTCGCTATAAAAACCCGTATATAATAGAAACACAGATTATCTCAATTTCAAAAGTTTTCAATCCAAAATTTCACTAATCATAAAACCACAAAGAAAAATGTATATGTCAGTTCAAGAAAATGAAGATTCAAGAGTAAAATTTTGTTATATAATTTCTCCTAGTCGCTCATTTAAAGTATCAAATATGATTTCTCGCTATAAAAACCCGTATATAATAGAAACACAGATTATCTCAATTTCAAAAGTTTTCAATCCAAAATTTCACTAATCATAAAACCACAAAGAAAAATGTATATGTCAGTTCAAGAAAATGAAGATTCAAGAGTAAAATTTTGTTATATAATTTCTCCTAGTCGCTCATTTAAAATATCAAATATGATTTCTCGCTATAAAAACCCGTATATAATAGAAACACAGATTATCTCAATTTCAAAAGTTTTCAATCCAAAATTTCACTAATCATAAAACCACAAAGAAAAATGTATATGTCAGTTCAAGAAAATGAAGATTCAAGAGTAAAATTTTGTTATATAATTTCTCCTAGTCGCTCATTTAAAGTATCAAATATGATTTCTCGCTATAAAAACCCGTATATAATAGAAACACAGATTATCTCAATTTCAAAAGTTTTCAATCCAAAATTTCACTAATCATAAAACCACAAAGAAAAATGTATATGTCAGTTCAAGAAAATGAAGATTCAAGAGTAAAATTTTGTTATATAATTTCTCCTAGTCGCTCATTTAAAGTATCAAATATGATTTCTCGCTATAAAAACCCGTATATAATAGAAACACAGATTATCTCAATTTCAAAAGTTTTCAATCCAAAATTTCACTAATCATAAAACCACAAAGAAAAATGTATATGTCAGTTCAAGAAAATGAAGATTCAAGAGTAAAATTTTGTTATATAATTTCTCCTAGTCGCTCATTTAAAATATCAAATATGATTTCTCGCTATAAAAACCCGTATATAATAGAAACACAGATTATCTCAATTTCAAAAGTTTTCAATCCAAAATTTCACTAATCATAAAACCACAAAGAAAAATGTATATGTCAGTTCAAGAAAATGAAGATTCAAGAGTAAAATTTTGTTATATAATTTCTCCTAGTCGCTCATTTAAAGTATCAAATATGATTTCTCGCTATAAAAACCCGTATATAATAGAAACACAGATTATCTCAATTTCAAAAGTTTTCAATCCAAAATTTCACTAATCATAAAACCACAAAGAAAAATGTATATGTCAGTTCAAGAAAATGAAGATTCAAGAGTAAAATTTTGTTATATAATTTCTCCTAGTCGCTCATTTAAAATATCAAATATGATTTCTCGCTATAAAAACCCGTATATAATAGAAACACAGATTATCTCAATTTCAAAAGTTTTCAATCCAAAATTTCACTAATCATAAAACCACAAAGAAAAATGTATATGTCAGTTCAAGAAAATGAAGATTCAAGAGTAAAATTTTGTTATATAATTTCTCCTAGTCGCTCATTTAAAGTATCAAATATGATTTCTCGCTATAAAAACCCGTATATAATAGAAACACAGATTATCTCAATTTCAAAAGTTTTCAATCCAAAATTTCACTAATCATAAAACCACAAAGAAAAATGTATATGTCAGTTCAAGAAAATGAAGATTCAAGAGTAAAATTTTGTTATATAATTTCTCCTAGTCGCTCATTTAAAATATCAAATATGATTTCTCGCTATAAAAACCCGTATATAATAGAAACACAGATTATCTCAATTTCAAAAGTTTTCAATCCAAAATTTCACTAATCATAAAACCACAAAGAAAAATGTATATGTCAGTTCAAGAAAATGAAGATTCAAGAGTAAAATTTTGTTATGTAATTTCTCCTAGTCGCTCATTTAAAGTATCAAATATGATTTCTCGCTATAAAAACCCGTATATAATAGAAACACAGATTATCTCAATTTCAAAAGTTTTCAATCCAAAATTTCACTAATCATAAAACCACAAAGAAAAATGTATATGTCAGTTCAAGAAAATGAAGATTTAAGAGTAAAATTTTGTTATATAATTTCTCCTAGTCGCTCATTTAAAATATCAAATATGATTTCTCGCTATAAAAACCCGTATATAATAGAAACACAGATTATCTCAATTTCAAAAGTTTTCAATCCAAAATTTCACTAATCATAAAACCACAAAGAAAAATGTATATGTCAGTTCAAGAAAATGAATATTCAAGAGTAAAATTTTGTTATATAATTTCTCCTAGTCGCTCATTTAAAATATCAAATATGATTTCTCGCTATAAAAACCCGTATATAATAGAAACACAGATTATCTCAATTTCAAAAGTTTTCAATCCAAAATTTCACTAATCATAAAACCACAAAGAAAAATGTATATGTCAGTTCAAGAAAATGAAGATTCAAGAGTAAAATTTTGTTATATAATTTCTCCTAGTCGCTCATTTAAAGTATCAAATATGATTTCTCGCTATAAAAACCCGTATATAATAGAAACACAGATTATCTCAATTTCAAAAGTTTTCAATCCAAAATTTCACTAATCATAAAACCACAAAGAAAAATGTATATGTCAGTTCAAGAAAATGAAGATTCAAGAGTAAAATTTTGTTATATAATTTCTCCTAGTCGCTCATTTAAAGTATCAAATATGATTTCTCGCTATAAAAACCCGTATATAATAGAAACACAGATTATCTCAATTTCAAAAGTTTTCAATCCAAAATTTCACTAATCATAAAACCACAAAGAAAAATGTATATGTCAGTTCAAGAAAATGAAGATTCAAGAGTAAAATTTTGTTATATAATTTCTCCTAGTCGCTCATTTAAAATATCAAATATGATTTCTCGCTATAAAAACCCGTATATAATAGAAACACAGATTATCTCAATTTCAAAAGTTTTCAATCCAAAATTTCACTAATCATAAAACCACAAAGAAAAATGTATATGTCAGTTCAAGAAAATGAAGATTCAAGAGTAAAATTTTGTTATATAATTTCTCCTAGTCGCTCATTTAAAGTATCAAATATGATTTCTCGCTATAAAAACCCGTATATAATAGAAACACAGATTATCTCAATTTCAAAAGTTTTCAATCCAAAATTTCACTAATCATAAAACCACAAAGAAAAATGTATATGTCAGTTCAAGAAAATGAAGATTCAAGAGTAAAATTTTGTTATATAATTTCTCCTAGTCGCTCATTTAAAATATCAAATATGATTTCTCGCTATAAAAACCCGTATATAATAGAAACACAGATTATCTCAATTTCAAAAGTTTTCAATCCAAAATTTCACTAATCATAAAACCACAAAGAAAAATGTATATGTCAGTTCAAGAAAATGAAGATTCAAGAGTAAAATTTTGTTATATAATTTCTCCTAGTCGCTCATTTAAAATATCAAATATGATTTCTCGCTATAAAAACCCGTATATAATAGAAACACAGATTATCTCAATTTCAAAAGTTTTCAATCCAAAATTTCACTAATCATAAAACCACAAAGAAAAATGTATATGTCAGTTCAAGAAAATGAAGATTCAAGAGTAAAATTTTGTTATATAATTTCTCCTAGTCGCTCATTTAAAGTATCAAATATGATTTCTCGCTATAAAAACCCGTATATAATAGAAACACAGATTATCTCAATTTCAAAAGTTTTCAATCCAAAATTTCACTAATCATAAAACCACAAAGAAAAATGTATATGTCAGTTCAAGAAAATGAAGATTCAAGAGTAAAATTTTGTTATATAATTTCTCCTAGTCGCTCATTTAAAATATCAAATATGATTTCTCGCTATAAAAACCCGTATATAATAGAAACACAGATTATCTCAATTTCAAAAGTTTTCAATCCAAAATTTCACTAATCATAAAACCACAAAGAAAAATGTATATGTCAGTTCAAGAAAATGAAGATTCAAGAGTAAAATTTTGTTATATAATTTCTCCTAGTCGCTCATTTAAAGTATCAAATATGATTTCTCGCTATAAAAACCCGTATATAATAGAAACACAGATTATCTCAATTTCAAAAGTTTTCAATCCAAAATTTCACTAATCATAAAACCACAAAGAAAAATGTATATGTCAGTTCAAGAAAATGAAGATTCAAGAGTAAAATTTTGTTATATAATTTCTCCTAGTCGCTCATTTAAAATATCAAATATGATTTCTCGCTATAAAAACCCGTATATAATAGAAACACAGATTATCTCAATTTCAAAAGTTTTCAATCCAAAATTTCACTAATCATAAAACCACAAAGAAAAATGTATATGTCAGTTCAAGAAAATGAAGATTCAAGAGTAAAATTTTGTTATATAATTTCTCCTAGTCGCTCATTTAAAGTATCAAATATGATTTCTCGCTATAAAAACCCGTATATAATAGAAACACAGATTATCTCAATTTCAAAAGTTTTCAATCCAAAATTTCACTAATCATAAAACCACAAAGAAAAATGTATATGTCAGTTCAAGAAAATGAAGATTCAAGAGTAAAATTTTGTTATATAATTTCTCCTAGTCGCTCATTTAAAATATCAAATATGATTTCTCGCTATAAAAACCCGTATATAATAGAAACACAGATTATCTCAATTTCAAAAGTTTTCAATCCAAAATTTCACTAATCATAAAACCACAAAGAAAAATGTATATGTCAGTTCAAGAAAATGAAGATTCAAGAGTAAAATTTTGTTATATAATTTCTCCTAGTCGCTCATTTAAAGTATCAAATATGATTTCTCGCTATAAAAACCCGTATATAATAGAAACACAGATTATCTCAATTTCAAAAGTTTTCAATCCAAAATTTCACTAATCATAAAACCACAAAGAAAAATGTATATGTCAGTTCAAGAAAATGAAGATTCAAGAGTAAAATTTTGTTATATAATTTCTCCTAGTCGCTCATTTAAAATATCAAATATGATTTCTCGCTATAAAAACCCGTATATAATAGAAACACAGATTATCTCAATTTCAAAAGTTTTCAATCCAAAATTTCACTAATCATAAAACCACAAAGAAAAATGTATATGTCAGTTCAAGAAAATGAAGATTCAAGAGTAAAATTTTGTTATGTAATTTCTCCTAGTCGCTCATTTAAAGTATCAAATATGATTTCTCGCTATAAAAACCCGTATATAATAGAAACACAGATTATCTCAATTTCAAAAGTTTTCAATCCAAAATTTCACTAATCATAAAACCACAAAGAAAAATGTATATGTCAGTTCAAGAAAATGAAGATTCAAGAGTAAAATTTTGTTATATAATTTCTCCTAGTCGCTCATTTAAAATATCAAATATGATTTCTCGCTATAAAAACCCGTATATAATAGAAACACAGATTATCTCAATTTCAAAAGTTTTCAATCCAAAATTTCACTAATCATAAAACCACAAAGAAAAATGTATATGTCAGTTCAAGAAAATGAAGATTCAAGAGTAAAATTTTGTTATATAATTTCTCCTAGTCGCTCATTTAAAATATCAAATATGATTTCTCGCTATAAAAACCCGTATATAATAGAAACACAGATTATCTCAATTTCAAAAGTTTTCAATCCAAAATTTCACTAATCATAAAACCACAAAGAAAAATGTATATGTCAGTTCAAGAAAATGAAGATTCAAGAGTAAAATTTTGTTATATAATTTCTCCTAGTCGCTCATTTAAAGTATCAAATATGATTTCTCGCTATAAAAACCCGTATATAATAGAAACACAGATTATCTCAATTTCAAAAGTTTTCAATCCAAAATTTCACTAATCATAAAACCACAAAGAAAAATGTATATGTCAGTTCAAGAAAATGAAGATTCAAGAGTAAAATTTTGTTATATAATTTCTCCTAGTCGCTCATTTAAAAGTATCAAATATGATTTCTCGCTATAAAAACCCGTATATAATAGAAACACAGATTATCTCAATTTCAAAAGTTTTCAATCCAAAATTTCACTAATCATAAAACCACAAAGAAAAATGTATATGTCAGTTCAAGAAAATGAAGATTCAAGAGTAAAATTTTGTTATGTAATTTCTCCTAGTCGCTCATTTAAAGTATCAAATATGATTTCTCGCTATAAAAACCCGTATATAATAGAAACACAGATTATCTCAATTTCAAAAGTTTTCAATCCAAAATTTCACTAATCATAAAACCACAAAGAAAAATGTATATGTCAGTTCAAGAAAATGAAGATTCAAGAGTAAAATTTTGTTATATAATTTCTCCTAGTCGCTCATTTAAAATATCAAATATGATTTCTCGCTATAAAAACCCGTATATAATAGAAACACAGATTATCTCAATTTCAAAAGTTTTCAATCCAAAATTTCACTAATCATAAAACCACAAAGAAAAATGTATATGTCAGTTCAAGAAAATGAAGATTCAAGAGTAAAATTTTGTTATATAATTTCTCCTAGTCGCTCATTTAAAGTATCAAATATGATTTCTCGCTATAAAAACCCGTATATAATAGAAACACAGATTATCTCAATTTCAAAAGTTTTCAATCCAAAATTTCACTAATCATAAAACCACAAAGAAAAATGTATATGTCAGTTCAAGAAAATGAAGATTCAAGAGTAAAATTTTGTTATATAATTTCTCCTAGTCGCTCATTTAAAATATCAAATATGATTTCTCGCTATAAAAACCCGTATATAATAGAAACACAGATTATCTCAATTTCAAAAGTTTTCAATCCAAAATTTCACTAATCATAAAACCACAAAGAAAAATGTATATGTCAGTTCAAGAAAATGAAGATTCAAGAGTAAAATTTTGTTATGTAATTTCTCCTAGTCGCTCATTTAAAGTATCAAATATGATTTCTCGCTATAAAAACCCGTATATAATAGAAACACAGATTATCTCAATTTCAAAAGTTTTCAATCCAAAATTTCACTAATCATAAAACCACAAAGAAAAATGTATATGTCAGTTCAAGAAAATGAAGATTCAAGAGTAAAATTTTGTTATATAATTTCTCCTAGTCGCTCATTTAAAATATCAAATATGATTTCTCGCTATAAAAACCCGTATATAATAGAAACACAGATTATCTCAATTTCAAAAGTTTTCAATCCAAAATTTCACTAATCATAAAACCACAAAGAAAAATGTATATGTCAGTTCAAGAAAATGAAGATTCAAGAGTAAAATTTTGTTATATAATTTCTCCTAGTCGCTCATTTAAAGTATCAAATATGATTTCTCGCTATAAAAACCCGTATATAATAGAAACACAGATTATCTCAATTTCAAAAGTTTTCAATCCAAAATTTCACTAATCATAAAACCACAAAGAAAAATGTATATGTCAGTTCAAGAAAATGAAGATTCAAGAGTAAAATTTTGTTATATAATTTCTCCTAGTCGCTCATTTAAAATATCAAATATGATTTCTCGCTATAAAAACCCGTATATAATAGAAACACAGATTATCTCAATTTCAAAAGTTTTCAATCCAAAATTTCACTAATCATAAAACCACAAAGAAAAATGTATATGTCAGTTCAAGAAAATGAAGATTCAAGAGTAAAATTTTGTTATATAATTTCTCCTAGTCGCTCATTTAAAGTATCAAATATGATTTCTCGCTATAAAAACCCGTATATAATAGAAACACAGATTATCTCAATTTCAAAAGTTTTCAATCCAAAATTTCACTAATCATAAAACCACAAAGAAAAATGTATATGTCAGTTCAAGAAAATGAAGATTCAAGAGTAAAATTTTGTTATATAATTTCTCCTAGTCGCTCATTTAAAATATCAAATATGATTTCTCGCTATAAAAACCCGTATATAATAGAAACACAGATTATCTCAATTTCAAAAGTTTTCAATCCAAAATTTCACTAATCATAAAACCACAAAGAAAAATGTATATGTCAGTTCAAGAAAATGAAGATTCAAGAGTAAAATTTTGTTATATAATTTCTCCTAGTCGCTCATTTAAAGTATCAAATATGATTTCTCGCTATAAAAACCCGTATATAATAGAAACACAGATTATCTCAATTTCAAAAGTTTTCAATCCAAAATTTCACTAATCATAAAACCACAAAGAAAAATGTATATGTCAGTTCAAGAAAATGAAGATTCAAGAGTAAAATTTTGTTATATAATTTCTCCTAGTCGCTCATTTAAAGTATCAAATATGATTTCTCGCTATAAAAACCCGTATATAATAGAAACACAGATTATCTCAATTTCAAAAGTTTTCAATCCAAAATTTCACTAATCATAAAACCACAAAGAAAAATGTATATGTCAGTTCAAGAAAATGAAGATTCAAGAGTAAAATTTTGTTATATAATTTCTCCTAGTCGCTCATTTAAAGTATCAAATATGATTTCTCGCTATAAAAACCCGTATATAATAGAAACACAGATTATCTCAATTTCAAAAGTTTTCAATCCAAAATTTCACTAATCATAAAACCACAAAGAAAAATGTATATGTCAGTTCAAGAAAATGAAGATTCAAGAGTAAAATTTTGTTATATAATTTCTCCTAGTCGCTCATTTAAAGTATCAAATATGATTTCTCGCTATAAAAACCCGTATATAATAGAAACACAGATTATCTCAATTTCAAAAGTTTTCAATCCAAAATTTCACTAATCATAAAACCACAAAGAAAAATGTATATGTCAGTTCAAGAAAATGAAGATTCAAGAGTAAAATTTTGTTATATAATTTCTCCTAGTCGCTCATTTAAAGTATCAAATATGATTTCTCGCTATAAAAACCCGTATATAATAGAAACACAGATTATCTCAATTTCAAAAGTTTTCAATCCAAAATTTCACTAATCATAAAACCACAAAGAAAAATGTATATGTCAGTTCAAGAAAATGAAGATTCAAGAGTAAAATTTTGTTATATAATTTCTCCTAGTCGCTCATTTAAAGTATCAAATATGATTTCTCGCTATAAAAACCCGTATATAATAGAAACACAGATTATCTCAATTTCAAAAGTTTTCAATCCAAAATTTCACTAATCATAAAACCACAAAGAAAAATGTATATGTCAGTTCAAGAAAATGAAGATTCAAGAGTAAAATTTTGTTATATAATTTCTCCTAGTCGCTCATTTAAAGTATCAAATATGATTTCTCGCTATAAAAACCCGTATATAATAGAAACACAGATTATCTCAATTTCAAAAGTTTTCAATCCAAAATTTCACTAATCATAAAACCACAAAGAAAAATGTATATGTCAGTTCAAGAAAATGAAGATTCAAGAGTAAAATTTTGTTATATAATTTCTCCTAGTCGCTCATTTAAAGTATCAAATATGATTTCTCGCTATAAAAACCCGTATATAATAGAAACACAGATTATCTCAATTTCAAAAGTTTTCAATCCAAAATTTCACTAATCATAAAACCACAAAGAAAAATGTATATGTCAGTTCAAGAAAATGAAGATTCAAGAGTAAAATTTTGTTATATAATTTCTCCTAGTCGCTCATTTAAAGTATCAAATATGATTTCTCGCTATAAAAACCCGTATATAATAGAAACACAGATTATCTCAATTTCAAAAGTTTTCAATCCAAAATTTCACTAATCATAAAACCACAAAGAAAAATGTATATGTCAGTTCAAGAAAATGAAGATTCAAGAGTAAAATTTTGTTATATAATTTCTCCTAGTCGCTCATTTAAAGTATCAAATATGATTTCTCGCTATAAAAACCCGTATATAATAGAAACACAGATTATCTCAATTTCAAAAGTTTTCAATCCAAAATTTCACTAATCATAAAACCACAAAGAAAAATGTATATGTCAGTTCAAGAAAATGAAGATTCAAGAGTAAAATTTTGTTATATAATTTCTCCTAGTCGCTCATTTAAAGTATCAAATATGATTTCTCGCTATAAAAACCCGTATATAATAGAAACACAGATTATCTCAATTTCAAAAGTTTTCAATCCAAAATTTCACTAATCATAAAACCACAAAGAAAAATGTATATGTCAGTTCAAGAAAATGAAGATTCAAGAGTAAAATTTTGTTATATAATTTCTCCTAGTCGCTCATTTAAAGTATCAAATATGATTTCTCGCTATAAAAACCCGTATATAATAGAAACACAGATTATCTCAATTTCAAAAGTTTTCAATCCAAAATTTCACTAATCATAAAACCACAAAGAAAAATGTATATGTCAGTTCAAGAAAATGAAGATTCAAGAGTAAAATTTTGTTATATAATTTCTCCTAGTCGCTCATTTAAAGTATCAAATATGATTTCTCGCTATAAAAACCCGTATATAATAGAAACACAGATTATCTCAATTTCAAAAGTTTTCAATCCAAAATTTCACTAATCATAAAACCACAAAGAAAAATGTATATGTCAGTTCAAGAAAATGAAGATTCAAGAGTAAAATTTTGTTATATAATTTCTCCTAGTCGCTCATTTAAAGTATCAAATATGATTTCTCGCTATAAAAACCCGTATATAATAGAAACACAGATTATCTCAATTTCAAAAGTTTTCAATCCAAAATTTCACTAATCATAAAACCACAAAGAAAAATGTATATGTCAGTTCAAGAAAATGAAGATTCAAGAGTAAAATTTTGTTATATAATTTCTCCTAGTCGCTCATTTAAAGTATCAAATATGATTTCT